>JAVCKT010015617.1:0-25555 GCA_032273925.1 Rhynchotus rufescens
ATTTGGGGGTGATGGGGAGGAATTCAAACCACAGCCCCACAGCAGCCCCCACATAATGTGGTCTCGGTTCCCTCCCATTGAGGGAGTGTCATTTTGTGATCACAATCTGCTCCATCTGATGGGCCACCCATAAGGTTTTCACCTGTGAACTCCCTTCAGTGGCCTTAGGATAGAGGCTATACAGCATACAAGTCAGGACTTCAGCACTGCAGGGGAGAATTTCACCCACGGACAATCTGATCCTCAAAATACTGTTTTCAGGGTGACTTATATGGGTAAATAAAGCAGCTAGTTCCAACCACATTATTATTACAGCAACTTCACTCACTGATTAGCTATTCTGAATGGAAAATTCATGCTCCAGCCCCAAACTAAGTGCACTTTGTTCAAGCCACATTCTGCATTCTGTGTTTCTTAAAGAAAATGGCTTCAGATTAGGGAAAATTGCAATGACTGTTTTGTAATACACTCTATCAGCAACCCAACGTATGCTTTACAAAAATCTCCCACAAGAAATAAGATAAATAGCACCATCCCACTGCTTCCTAAGGTACAAGGCAAAAATAAATTACCCAGCTAACATAAAATATACAGAATACATTACCAAAAAAGCATGCATTACAAGCTCTGAATTTATACGCCAATTAAGTTGTCTGTCTCTTGGGAAACAGCTATGTTACCTTGCAACTTTTGGGCTTCCAAATAGCAAATTCATGAGCATTAAAAAGCAGAGGTACTAGGAAGGTTTTCATTTTTCACATTGTCATTACGTGAACGAAGTTCTAAAGTTAAAAACAGTTTGCAGCCTAGTATAATTCTGGCCCCATCCCTGCATAAATTGCCATCTATTTGCAAACATTCACGTTTTCCCAGTTCATGGTCCCTCAATTACAAAGAAGGTGTCAAGTGAATATTCTTAATGGCCTGACCAGAGAGCCTGCTGTGACCAAAGCAAGCCAGGAGTCCTTACATAACTATCTCTAATCCCCTCCAGCCTTGCTCTGTGACCTCAGCTTGGTCCCTTCTCCGCACTGAAGTGTCTCTTAATAAACCCTATTTACTCTGCTCACCTTTATGAATCCTGATGATTTAGACAGGAAAATCCTTTTAACTGGTCCTTTCTCCTGACTCAGCTACGAAACTTTGCATTTCTTCAACCAGGGCTTGATTCCTCCTTCTACACTCATACAACTAGAAAGTCCCAAGCGCTCCCAAAAACAAATAATAAGCCAATACAAGGGAAAATTGTTCGTCATCAAAATCATGGTTAAAGCCTCTGTTGACCAACTCCCTCTGTATGGCAATGAGATTAGAGCAATCAAAAACCTGCAGAAGCAGGAAAGCAAACTCCCAAATCCAGTCAAGCCAGAGGAATATTGAAAATAAAATTATATAACCATCCACTTGAAAAAAAAGAGTCAATAACAGACATACAAAAAAGAAAAAACAGCAGAAAAAGTCCTTCCCCATATCCTGTAAGGTGTTGTGCTCCAGTGGATTTTGCCAACTGTATTCAAGATGTCAGAAAAATGATGCAGTCTGGGATTCCTAGCGTTGCAAGGACTAATGGCAGGTTTCAAGGACACAAAAGGAATTAAAAGGTAGCCTATTTCTTTAGCTTGGAGGTGCCTGACTACACTAGGCTTGATCAGAGCTTCATTTCACAATATAAAATAAATTGCAAGTGTCTTTTTGAGGTCATTCTGTAATTCCTTCTCTGTAGGATATTTTATAGTTGCTAATCTACCTAGCAACCTAGATGGAAAGGAAGTGGTGATAGTGTAATTAAAGATCATATTGGCAAGCAGATTAAATTCAAATTAAGTTTGAATTGGGCACTAGTTCAGCCACTGAACATACAACTTTTATTATGGCTTCCAGGAGTTTCATCTCATAACAGACTGAAGAGATCACTAAATCCTTGGGGCAGAATATCAGATGGCAGACCCAAAAGAACAGATCCCAGATCCTCTATTTGTCAATCAAAGCCCTACTGCATCTGCCATCAGTACCTGGGCATCTATTTGCAGGATCTGGGCTTGCCTGGAAGATTTAGCACTTCATGATTATTTAAATAATTACAAAAATCAAAAATACCTTCCTAGAAGGGGAGTGGGGAATTAATCTTTTCCCCTCAATCCCCTTAATCTTTCACTTATTTCCTGATTTCAGGATCTCTGGTAGTAGCTTACAGCTCTCATTCTGCGTAAGAATAACAGTTAGATTCCTACAGTTTCATACTGGTGCCAGTTCATAATTGCTTTTCATTTGCATGGCAGAAAAAGAAGTGCAGCAATACAGAACGTGCACCTTTTAAAACAGATCCTCCTCCTCATTTATAGATTATCAAATTTTCACTGCTTACCTGCTGTCTTCGTGCTTTGCATAATTAGCCTATTTCATTATATAAGGCAGTGCTTTTCTTTACGAGGAAAAGGAATCCAGGTGCTGTTAGTTATAAGGATTTGCCCAGAAAATCCTATTTTTACATTCTGCTCAAGTGCATTTACTGAACTAAAAGCAGTAATATTATTGATGGAAACAAAGTGACAAGGTGGGACGAGGAAAGAAAAATATTAACTCGCAACCAAGGACATCACAGAATGAATAATGTTTAATCCATCCTAATGCTACCAGGAAAATTAACTTTAAGCTGCACACTTAATTAGTCGGCTAATGCTGTTTGATGGGCCTCTCGTAATGCCAAGACCACTGGGATCTTCTGTGTGTCCCTGAGAAACCTGAGATTTTTCATTATGTCTGCATTTACAGCAGCGATGCGACTTAGTCATCTCTCCTCTTGGGCTTCAAGTGTATCCGTGTTTACATGGAATTCATGTCCCTTTTGCTTATGCTTTCACGGGAAGATGGTGCACGCTGCTCACAAAGAGTTGGCACATTGTGGCTGCTGTGCACACAAAAATCTCACCTCCTGCACCGGGCTAGTCACAGACTTTTAGACTCCAAAGGACTGAGTGTGTTTGGCAGGTCTAGCAGTGCCTGCTAGCCAAGCTGCAGATCACCACAGCCTTAAAAACAACCTCCTGGTAGAACGTCCTCCTTGCAAGAGGCATTAAACACAACTCAGAGGGTCAGGGGCGTTTGTGCAAGGAAAAGGAGAGGACCCTCTGACTGAGCTGGCTTAATAACAGTGAGAAGCAGGTAAATGTGAAGACATCAACGTCATTCTGTGTGTTGATTAGCTTAGAGAATTTGTTTGTTAGAGACTGGATAAGGCCAGGAGGTCTGGAGGCTCCCAAACACTCTCTGGTTAGTGGCTTTGAGCTGCATTGCAGCTCTACTACCCTTCACTACAGAGCTGTAGGCCACTCTCCAGTGCTAATTACTGAGGGTCAGACGTACTTCTAGTAACAGGTTCCACTAACCAGCAGGTCCAAATGCCATTCCTCTGACGATTAAAAAAAAAAAAAATTAAATGAAGACATGATCCTTCTGGATACATTGGACACTAGCTCCAGGGACATTAATTAGGCCTATAGGGAAACAACCAGGGAGATTTGCCAGCCCAGGATGCAATGCCATCCCTCTTTCAAATGCAAAAGAGCAGCTGATAAAAGGTTTATGTGCTATCTGGGCATTAACTGCTTAGGTTATACTCTGATTCAAATTTTATCTCCAAGAAAGTGTTTTAATACAGTATAACAAAATGTGACAGAATATATTTCAAGCTAAGTTAAGGAAAGCAGTTAGAAATAATGTAAGTATTGAGACAAGTTGGCCTGTTTTCTCCTTCCTGACAATTACTTCCTGATAATTATGACTTTTGAATATCAATTTGAAGATGTGTTTCTCCAAAACAGGGGTACATAGTAACTGAGGAAAAATATCTGATATAAAGAGGGCTCTTGCCCCAAAACATTCTTTTATATATATATATATATATATATATATATACACACACACACACATATCTAAAAAAAAAAATTATGTTAATAAAAATAGATATCTGTGGCCAGGATCATCAATATGGAGAAGTGTTTTTGTTTTGTTTGTTTGTTTTTTAAATCAACTGCTGTGCACACTGGCAGCATTTCTATTTGTGATCTGTAGCAACTACTTGTTACTTCCACAGCACCTTTTACTCCTTGACACATTGCAAATATTCTTTGCATCCAGCAGTGGTAAATATTTCAGTACATGTGTTCTTGATTTATATGCTTAATTAGAAACCTCTATGCTTTATACCAAAATACCTTGAGAACAGTGAGTCGTCTAAGCATAAATAGCAAAATTAGAATTCCAAACACATCTTCCCCTTATCTTCATGCAATCGCCCATGATTTCTTGTGCATACCTCAAACTGAGTCTAGCAACGCAAGCATCAAAATTTGGCATTGTATCCACTTTCATCTAGGTACTTCAGCATGAGCCAAATATTGCACACAAGAGCTTTCTCTGAAGGTAAGTAGGGAATGCCTTCACAGATGGCTGCAAGTCCAAGGCAATAACATGCAAACAATCCATCGATTTTAATGATGCCAAGTAACAGGTACAGGTCTTGTCCATGAAGGTTCATCAAGTAAAACAACAGTATGTAGCATGTTTAGAATGATGCAAAACTGAGGTGGCAAAGTTATTGTCATCTTACAAGCAAAGAAACCAAAGCACAAAGCCTGAGTGATCTTCATCAGCAACGGAAAAGCTGGAGAGATGGTTCATGCTCTTGTGACTGTTCATCCATTCTATTGCCCAAGATGCTATCATAGGATCATGAGAAATAACCAAATATAAAGGCATAAAGGCAGAGCAAGATGACGCTCTGCTTAAAGTTCTGGAATTACAGCTTGGAAGAGCAAAACGGAGATCCTAGCTCTGTCATCAGCTTACTAAAAAGTACTGAATAGTTCCTTCAGTCCTACCATATCTGAGGTCAAGAGCAATAAAACAAGATTAATTATATTTCCTTGCAAATGCAGAGCACCACTACCTCTTCAATAGATATTCTCCAAGTACATATTCAGTTTGGCAAAAATCATTTTCACTGAAAGAAAGATGTTAAAAAAAATGTTCAGCCAGTCCCAAGCAGGGAACAGACTCTAATTACATGGTTTCATCGAAGTTTGAAAGGGTCTTTTCTAAGGTGTCTGCACAGCACTGTGGCACAGGAAGATAGTAATCCTAGCATAGTACAAAATCTCATTCAAAGCGTGAGTGGAATGGCTCATTACCTTAAGTCATGAAGCATTATTTCTAAATTCAGTCCCCTCTTAGGGCACAATAATGAGTCAGAGATGGAAGTGGCCAGAAATTCAAAAGAAAGTATATCCCACAAATCATTTTGTACTGAGCAGCACAATTGAGTGTTCATAGGGAAGGCTCAAATCAGGCTCAGGAATAAGGACCGTGGACTGCTCTGCAGAACTGCTCAAAACTATTGCAGCAACATTTCCACCTGCTTTATTTCACCAAACATCAGCAAGGTTTGTGCCACATACTGAGCTGGGATGTCACCCTCTGCAACTGCAAACACTCTGGAGGTGTTAGGGACTTCGGAAGGCAGACCTGCCACGAGGAGGACGGCAAATGTAAAACTGCTTGTTAATCTTCCCATGTTCACCTTGCAATTCCTTTCCCTCATAACGGAAGATATGAAACTTAGCACAAAGATTTCCTGAGCAGATCTGGCTCTGCCTCCTGTCACATACTGACACAAGGGCTTTTCCCAGAGCTTCTGCGCTCTCGTGGAAGAGAGGAGAATCCCTCTGCCTGTGAAAAGAACAAAGGCCACTGACTGCGGCAGCTCCTCGGCAGCAAAGAGCACTCAGGGAGAGGAAAACCCAGATCTGAGCTCTCCTCAAAGAACCAGAACTCCAAGTCCAACATAATCCATGGTTTTACCAGATAACTTTGATAACACAGCTAATTATCGGCTGAGTAACTCCTTCCTATCCCTAAAATCAATCACCCCTCCTTCTGTATTGATTCAAACAACTTGCTGCTATTTTCTCACGATCCTGGTTGTCAGCAAACCTGCTAGATGCTCTGTCTGTGATCAGTGTATTCTCCTCTTGCTTTTGCAAGTGCATCTCATAGAGCATGAGGAAGAAGGAAGTTTTCTTTTAGTTTTTATCCTCCTCTCTCCTATGTTCTCCACTCATTGAAGCCACTGGTTGGCACACCAAGTGAAGTCATCTAACCTTTGCACATTCTGCAAGACAGGAATGTGAAAATTATAATGTAGCTTTTTCTCACTTTAAAAAGTGCACCCTGGTGTCTTACATTCTTTATTTGTAAATAAGTAAGTTAGTTAATAAGCAAATAGGCCTACTTCATAACAGTGACTGGAAGGCGTCCATGAAGATGAATGCAGTCAGCATCTCTTTACTCCTCTGAAGTATCCCTCGATACCACCCCTGGGGGGTTCTGCTTCGTTGTTCTGTTTAGAAAGCTACCACGGGCCAGCAGAACTGGTGTAAATAGTGCTTGGATCTGCAGCTTCGTATCTAAATCATGACAGACAGTTGCACCTTTAGGATTGAAGTTGGTACACTCACTAAGAGATGTACCAGGGAATCTGACTTTCACCAGCAATTTCTCTACTATCATTATTAAATATTTATATTGCCACAGTGCCTAGAGCCTAGAACAGTTGAGGCCCCACCAGATAACATACAAGAACAACCAGAGTTACAAAGAAATTGCAATCCAAACAGACAGGGCAGACCAAGGCTGTAAGAAACGGGGCACTTTTCTGCCTCATTTTCTAAATAGGAAGCTTAAGGCCAAGAAAGATGCAGTGATGGGCTCTGACTCTGTGTTCACCTCTGTCCCTCATATTTCAGAGCCCACACAGCTCTGAAGGTTGCACACCATCCTTTACATACAGCCCAACTGCAGCCCGTGCACCAGGAGAAGATGCTGCTCTTGCGACACACCTCGGGACTGGTGTGAAGGGAACACACCACCTCCAGCTACAAGGATCAGAAACACATAGTGCTTCTGCCCTCACATCTTCTGAAGCTTGTCTTTATTTTCTATAGCCTCCAACAAGGCTATGTAAGAGAGCTGATTAGAGGCTTTCTCCTAGAAATTTTGTAAAGTGGAAAAAGGAGTTAAATAGCTCCATGAAGAAGCTCTTTGTAAACACAGAGTGTAAACACTAGGGCAATTCAGTGAAAAGTTTGACAGAAAAGAGATTGAAATTCTTTTCGGCTACCGTTCTCAGAAAAAAAAATCTCCTCTCCTTCCAAAAATAAAATAAATCCCAAAGCCTTTCTACACTGTACTTTGGAAGAAGGGGAAAAAGACATCCGCAAAATAGGATCCTAGAATACATAAAAAGGCAGCAGTACTTGTGACATGAACATATCAACTACTGCATGGCCTATCCACTAAAGGGGGACATCTACCTCCTACATACTTTAAAGAGGTCTCAAAGCACTTCACCAAAGAAAACGAAAGCAAGAGAGAGAAAAAGAGAGAAATATGAAGCGATTTGCCCGAGGCTAACTCAGAAAACCACTGGTGCAGCCACGAACAAGGTCCTTCCCAATTTCCACGATGTCACCTTGACCCCCCCGCCTAACACACATGGACTTTCTGTGAGGGCTCTGAGAAAAAGGCCATCCTTCCCATTGCTCTTAGTGAGGGTTTTGAAAGAGAAATAAAGCAAGTCTGAAGGAAAACAGTGCCACCACAGTCCACCCTGAAATCACTTCAGTCATCACAAGCTCACAGAACTGTGCCTTCCAAGCGGTAGGTAGCAAAGAGCCGAAGCTGAGGCATGTGTCAATGTGCACAAAAGGCAAAGAAGCAGTCTTATGTCTGGATTGCCTTAATTTTGTGGGTTTGTGGCAAATGTTGAATCAATACTTTAATGCTTTTGCATATTAAATGTTCCTTGTTCTTTTCAAACATGAGCAAATGTGTCTGCTTGCAGTGCCAAGGCATTGCAAATTAAAGCAATATACACAGTCAAAATACGATATTAAACTATTTCTAGAGCATAGCCCTGCTAACACAAGACGCATCAGAAAGCACGTTCCTCTCAGTGCAGTCCCTTCCCATGGGATGTTTTGAATTATTCTAACATTGTAGTCCTACAACACAACGTCCACTGAAAACATTGGTACAGTCCAATCTTCCTATTCATTGCAATGGAACTTTTTTAGTAAAAATAATTAGACCTAGAGGGAACTGTTCCAAAGTCCTGCCAAAACCAATGAAGAAAAAAAAGCTTGCCAGTTATAGCTCAGGACTTCACTGATATTCTCCTGGTAGGATCAATCTTCATCACAAAACCTGAAGGTACCACTTGTGAGCATGCGTGCCATGAAGACCTAGGCCTAACAAAAGACATTGAAATCTGTGTCAGTGAGTGGGAATGTCAGACTTCTGAAAAGCTGAGAGATGTCAGAGCAGCTGGAAACATTCAGTGTGATCCTCCAGCTGAAAGCAACTGTGCTGGCAGACAGGAAGTAAAGGCAGGAAGAAAGTAGAGCTTGTTCCTGCACACCAGTGTATTGACTACCCTGTGAAGGGCTTCCCTAGCCAAGAAAAATAGGAGAAAAGACAGGAGGAAGAGATCAAGAGCACCACATGAGAGAAACCAGCCTCAAGCAAAGTCTCTGCACTAGCCATAGTCCAAGAAAGAAATAAAATACAGCAGCATTTGCTGCAGCAAGGCACTGAGTTGATGTCCTCAACAAATCTAATGACAGGACTAGGTTATTCAGCTATGTTCTGCATGGCAAAATAGGGAGAGAATGGGCACAAGGAGAACAGTAATGCTTGGCCATAATGCCAAAATCCATAGGGCAAAAGCATTTAGTTACATCAGGATGTCATTGCCCCTAGAGACAAGAAAGACAGTTCTGGTCTTTCATCTATGTTAACAGGGTTGACTTCAAACTGGGTAAGGGAGAAGGTCAGTCAGAGAACGAGGAACCAGTTTTACAGGAGGAGACCAAAGGGGCTCAGCTTGTTTAGACTAGCAAAGCAATTGGTGAAAGGGATGAGACTGTTCTCTACAAGTACATTCTGCAGATAGACACCAGAAGACAAAAGAACCATTTGTGTTAATGACCAATATTGGCACAAGAACAAATAGATGTAAATTGGTGGTGAATACATTTAGGTTGGAAATTAAAACAGGGTTCTTAACCACTGGAACAATTAAGATCTGGAACAGCCTGCCAGTGGGATGAGCATGGCAAAATAAGTCCAACTACTTTTAAGTTAGAACGTAACACATTTATAAAGAAAGCACAGCTTTCAGGACCTGTAACAGCCTCATACCTGGCAACACAGTCATGTCACATACCATAGCACCTCCCAAGGCAGAGAACATTAGTCTATAGCTATTCATGGTCACAACAGTACATCCTCCACATCCATCCTAGTGACTTGATCTAGACTTACTCTTTACCCTGTAGACAAAGGTCCCCTCCAGAAAGGACTACTACTAAAGCAGTGGCCTTTATCCAGAATGGCATTCAAAGGTCCCTGGATCCAACTGCTGCAGTAAGAACTACGTATCCTGAAAGCTTTTTTTTTTTTTTTTTAAACAGGAAAGTGGAATTTCACCTACAGTTTTTATCTATGTGTTTCATCTAATGCAGTAGCGTTACAAATCCAGCCATTAGTTCCAATCAATGTCTTTGAGCTTCTCACAGAGTATGTAAAACTGCCCAAGGCCAGAGAGGCTGCACCAGCCTTCCACGTAGCACAGTGTGTGCCAGTCAGCTCCGACTTTCTAACATCAGAAAAACAAGTGTCACGAACAGGTTTCTCCATAATTACATATCACCTCACTGGAACCTGGTCAATGCTAGCTTTGCCACTCACTGCAGCAAGACTGGGATTGAATTTGTCCGTCTCCTGCTGGGCTGCACAACACAGAAATAGAGAAGTGACAGGTGGTAATTTGATTAAACACACTGGTATGAGCTGAACAGAAGCCAGAATAACCAGAACAGAATTAACAGGAGGGAGCAGCTGGTGGCTACTGATCCTGTTCGAAGAGTATTCTATCAAGTCAAGGACCATCGTGGGATCAGGAAAGATGATTAGTTACCCTCACGCAAACATACCCGGGATTAGGCAATGAGCAGGTATGAGACTCACTGGGAGAAGCTCACTCGAAAAGCCAGAATATAAAAATCATATGATTCTAACTGCCCTTTCCACCCCATTAAAAAAAGCCACATTTGATGGCATGTTTTTTAAAAAGTTTCTTTGCATTTAAAATGTCTTTAAAGCTATACAGATAACTTATTTCCTAATTGAAAATCTTTTAATGTCTCTTTTCCAGTGATATGCAGAACAATTACCACAGCAAATGCACCTATAGATTTTTTCTTATTATCAGTGGTTGAATGGATTCATATTGTTTAGTTGGAATTTTAAATGTTGTTTTTCAGCATATTATGGGAGACCACAGATTGCAGGTTAACCTGCCTTGCTTAAATAAATCAAAAGTCTGAATCCCACCCAATCAATCCCTAATTAGTTAAGTGAGACAGATGGGTCAACCCAGCCATTCTTGCCAAGGCAGTGGAGGGGCATCATTAACTGTGAGAGGAAACCACACATGAAGAATATCACAGTCCAACATCATAGAGAGAAAAACATGGAGAAAGGACCATCTAGTCAGACTCACTGTTAGTCTATCTGCCCAAAAGGATCAAAAGACAAAAATATCAGGAAGGTTTCAACAGTTATCAGATACACCTTGAGTGCCTTTTCACAGGTTTGCAGTGAAGTTGGACTGTCACCTTCCAATGTCACCACCCCCAGCTCCAGCTGCTCCTCCCTACATATAAGGAGAGGCCAAGAAATCTGGCATTGTTTATCCTGGAGGAGAGAAAGCTCAGAAGGATCCTATCAATGTGTAAAAAAAAAAAAAAAAATCTGACAGGAGGACTAATGACAGAACCAGACTGTGCTCAGTGGTGCCTAGTGAAAGCACAAGAGAAAGCACAAATCAAAATAGGGGAATTCCATTTAAACATTAGAGACTTTTTACTGTGACAGAGGTTGAACACCGGAACAGGGACTTTGGAGTGTCCAGTCCTAGGGACAGTCAAAACCAGACTGGACACCGTCCTGAGCAACCTGCTCTATCTGACCCTGTGTTGTGCAAGATGATGGACCTAGTTTTCTTGTCCAACATCAACTATTCTGTAACTCTCCTCCAGAGAGCACTGCCCTTCACCTGAGCAGTACAGTTGTTGAGGACTGATTTAGACTTATACTGCTTCTGCTGCATTTGTCCATTTTCCAGTCCTATCACACCTTACCCCCCCCCCACACACACACAGAGACACAGAAAAAACAAAACTCTGAGGGTTGTGACACCACTGAGGGTCTGTAAAACACATGTGACAGGAGGAGCAGGAACATGGGTACACGAGGACAATCTCCCGATCTCTTAACCCAGACAGGAGGTCTCATGGGAAGAACACCCTTAGTGCTACATCTTTAAAGATGCTGAGGTGTCATGATCACATCAGTGCAAGGCCAAAATCATACAAGATGAGTTTGATCGTCCACTCCTTTTGATTTTTGTACAGGAACAACAGTATTTTGATGCCTCACATTATTAGAGCACCTCTGAGAAGATCATTAGGTATTTATCAGCTATGAGCAGTTAGAAACCTTGAACAAATATGGTCCTTCATCTCTCTCAATCACTTCCCTATAAAATGGATACCACCACATTGTCTGCTGCAGCAGGATTATCATGAAGACTTTTGGAGAACCTTTGCTATTTGCACTAACCAGAATGGACCTGACATTAAGGGACTACTAAATACAGATAGGATTTTGCTTTCTCCTTCCTCCTGAGCAAAAAGAATATCTGAACGACTTCAGTAGCTGGTGACTCAGGAGAAGTTCTTTCATGAATGCAGAAAGAAATTGCCCGTGTTTCCTATTAAAGAAAACCCATGAGACTTGAATAATTAATATCTTACCAGTGAAAAATTGGCCCTAATTACCAAAGCAATCCTGAAAAAAGAATGTTAATTGCTTGGCCTATGTACCTCCCTCAATGGGATGGCTATATTGACAAATCTCATATAGCAAGAGAAATCTGATGGCCATGAGATACACTTGTTACAAATCGATCAAAGGCAATTACGAAGTTTCCTTGCATTTCTAAAAGTGCTTAAGGCTTTAATCCATCTTGTAGGACAATATTATAAGGTTATATTAAGATGAGGGATTTGCAGTGTTTTGCTTGAGCTCAAGATGATCCATGTTTTGCAAGGGACAAAATGAAATAAACACGATAGAAACTTTTAAATGGTAATAACAAAGCCAGTCATTATCAAGCATTGGCAAAAGCGTTCAGTTAAATTGCACTCATGGTTGAAATTAATTTTCTCAAGCAAATTCTGAAAGGGGTAGAAGCCAACAATCAATATTCTCTTAATGAGGTGCAAGAAAAACATGTGTAGACATGACAGGTTTTGATGGCTAATGAGCTTCAGAGGAAGAACATTGTTCAGAGGAAAACTCTGAAAGGCACAGAAAATTGATTAATTGCAGCCCAAGATTTTGCAGCAAAGCATTTGGAAATTCAGCAGCCCTCAAACCTCCTATCATTTACACCTCTGTTGTGATGTGTTAACTTTAGGAAACATTATAGCTGAAGGGTGTTCCCCTCCTCAAACACCAGTTCCTAACTCAAAAATCAATCTGCTTGCTGTGATTTGTTGCCTCAGAAACAAAGTTACCTGATGAAACTTTCCAACAGTGTTTACTGGAATGAATTGCTAAATGCAAAAGACAGACCACAGGGGGTCCTGTTTCTCTTTTGTGTTAATAGCTGCTTTGCTGCATGTAAGACATATCTAGGCTAACAGACACTTTAGTCTTGTCGCTTACCCTCACAAGTTTCAGCAATACAACATAAAAGAGTTCTCATTTACCAAAGAATGATCAAAAGATCATGACCTATTTTCCTTCAGTTAAACACCTTTAAAAAGCAGAACTAACCTAACCTGGGTTCTATTTCTTACTAGCAGCAAAAACACGGAGCTTATGTAATCTGAAACACAGAATCCAAGCCCAGGAAAGTCATTCCTTACTAGCAAAGATCAAAGAAAACAGTCACAGGAGCTTGAGACTATTAGGAAAGTCTGGAGCAAGTGAGACGTACTGTTGGCAAAGGAGTGTCTGGTTAAGGTACATTTAAGCAAAATGTACATACACGGCTCCATAGGATCCGATGGGATGTATGCACAAGCACAAGGGAGCTGGCTGATGTCCCTGTGAGGCCATAATCATGGGAGTTGGGGTAGTTCCTGGGGAATCAAAGAAAAAGCAAATGCTGCTTCTATCCTTAAAAAAGGTGAAGGGAAGGATTCAGGGAGAGGTCCATCCCCAAAAGATGGCCACAAAGGCAATTAAGGAGTTGGACCATTCGGCACAGACGTCCAAAAGAGCTGTGATTGCTTAGCCTGGAGAAGAGAAGGCTCAGAAGGATCTTATCAGTGATTATAATTATCTCACAGGGGGACTAAATAAGACAGAACTAGACTATCCTTACTGGCATCCAGTGAAAAGATGTATTACAATGCTGTACAAGCAGAAAAACAGGAATTTCCAGGCAAACAGTAGTAAAACATTCATTATACAACCTGAGCCAAGGTCACCTTACTGTTCTTCCTCCCTCTACCATCATTCTTGAAAATAATTTCAGAGACAGTAGAGACTACGTCCCATGTCCTTTCTCCCATTTAAGCATAGTGTGCATTAGAGTTTTTCCGGCATTAATACTCATCCTTCAATTAAAAAAGAACTACCATTTGAGAGATAAAAAAGCAAAGAAGAGGCCTGCATCACGTCTTGGGCAAAACATGGCAGTTTTCACACCCACCAGTTTTTGCTTCTAGCCTTGCAATAAGTGCATTCAGCTGGAATGTGGGAAGACAGGGTTCAAATCCCTCTTATCCTAGAGACTGGGCTTCCCTTCAGTCTATTTTCCAGGCTGTTTCATACCAGATATGGAAATAGAGAAACACAGCTTGCCACTCGTATTTCCTTCATCTAAATGTGCAGACATGCAGCAAGGCCATCTGTCCATAGACTAAGTCAGACTACACGAAAGAATAAAGTTGCTTTTGACCTGATTGGAAGCAGAAAACCCCCACGTTTTCCTACTTGTCCTCAAGTAGAACCATGACAGAAGACAGGGGCAAAGCTAAAACCTGGCCAAAGCCAGGAGCTCCTGCCTCTCAGAGGCAGCCTGGTCTCCAAAAAGGGCAATACATTCACCCAGCCATAAGTCTCCAGAATTACTCTCTCTCATAATGCCAAATGAATTATTCCCACAGAAAATGGAACAGCCTTAAGAGAAAAAGCCAAGTTTCACCTGTCTTGGAGTCTCCAGCCTAGTAGTTCAGGTGAGAAATATGGGTTACCCTCCCCATACAGTGATTTGAAACCATCTCAGCTTCAGGCCCTAAGGCTGTGTCCAAACAGGGAATGGGAGCTGGGGAAAGGAGTGAAAATGTGCAAACGTTAGCTGGTCCATCCCAAAGTCCAGGAGATAGTTCACAACAGCAAGCTGCAACTGGGAAGGTGTCAGTAAAAATTTAGATGTAGCAGCACTGAGTCCTCCTGTTCCTCAACCTTCAGAGTGTGATTCAGGGCTTACCAAGTCAATGTAAGGAGTTCACACTGATTTCAGTGAGCTAATTAAGCCTTGAGTACCCATAAGCTTTAAAGTGACCTAATCCCCATTAGAGCTCTAATTGTACAGATTGATTTATCATTTGATATTGAAATTGCTTAGACTCACAGCACTCAAACTCTTTCTGACAGGCTTATTTCTTAATAGAAAATGCTGTTTTACTAAGAACCGAGCTTTCTACAAGAACATGCAGGTCCATTGAAAATGTGAGGAAAATAATTCCAGTGGCAGCTTGATCCTCAAAATGTTTGTCCCCCCTTGAAAAACCACTGTAAAGTTAAAATAAGAATAAAATTAGTCTGATGTACACAGGAGGCACATTATTTGTATTAATGACATTTGGGTTTCCCCACACACACCCCACAAAAGCTACAGCATATTCCCAGAAATAGGAAGCCTGGCCCTCAAGAACTTTATCTCAGGAGCTGCTGTATCCCACCGCTGTGCCTTGTTTCTTATTCTTTTTCCCACTTGGCCCTCAGGGGAGCAGGGCCTGCCAAAGTTACCAAAAAAAGCAGGTTTTGCCAGAAGTCCCACCTTCTCAAAAGCTGTTCCATAAGCAGTGGAACTGTTAAAACCCATTTTCCTGTGATTTTATGTCTTGCAGCCAGATTCTACTGTGTCCAACAAGGTGCTAGACCTTCCTTCTCAAGGTTTTCCTGTAGCTGATGTGTAATTATAGACATTGCCCTTGTGGATTCTTTCATGCCTAATAGGGGAGAGAGTCACACTGCAATATTTCCTTTCAGAGGCCATTCAATGGGGCCTTCCTCCCTATCTCCCCTTCCTCATCTCCTCTCAGGAAACCTGTCAGGATGCAAACTACCATCCATCGTGATCGTTGGAACAGACTAGTAGATTCAGGAGGCATAAGGATGATATGCATTTGCCTGCACACACATATATATATGTGTGTGTGTATAAATATATGTGTGTGTGTGTTTGTGTGTGTGTAGAGATATATATATACACATATATATGTGTGTATATATGTATATATAGTGTGTGTGTATATATATCTCTACACACACATACACACAAACATATCCCCACGTGCTCAGAAGCCTGGTTTCCTAAGGAAACTAAACTAAAAATAACTCTGCTTGGCTATGAACAGCTCCAGTTGCAATATGAATAGTGCCTCTGCTCCCTGTCAGTATGCATTAGAGTACTTTTTAATTACACATTTCCATGGCCTCTCTCAAAAGAAGATCTGCTATTTTTTCCTATGATCCTTTCCTAGCTTCTTGATATTTTTACCACTGCATAGTTAGATTGTTTTCCTTGTCAGAAGGGGCCCATGAAGAGTACCTGTATAGGCTTCTAAATCCTGTGCGAAAGTCAGTAATTATTTTATGAGACATGAATTTTAATAATTGTTAGAACAGTACATTTTGTTTTCAACCTGCGGCACAGCCCGTTTTAGATTCAACTCAGGCAGACAGCTACAAAAGGTAATTTAGGTGATAACTGACATGGTCTATATATGCCAGCAGAAATGCACCATCACTCAAACAGGCTATATTTAGTTAGCTCATAGAATAAGGAGTTAACAGAGGTCTTTTTCCCCTTCACAAAAACTCTTTCTGTAAATTCAGTCTGGTGTATCCAGAGTAACACATGCTAAAGGCTTCTGCACAAATATACCCCAGGTCTTTAAAAGAAGTTTATGTAGTAATATTTGAAATCTGCTATATGCTCTTGCACTTAAAGTCACGCTCAAAAGTTGGCACATGTTCATTCTCCACTGTCTGCTTTTACGTACTGAACTGTCCCCTTTACCTTTCTCTATTGCTTTACTAGTGCTTCTTTGATGGCACATGAATCTCACAAGTGTCTGTCTTTTTATTTATTTCCATACAATAACAGTGCTTCATCTCCACAGAATCTCCAGAAATCCATTTTAAGCTACTTATTTTCAACACATTCTATAACCCAGAACCTTTGCTCCCAAGGCAGACTTCTGGAAAAATAATAATCCTGCGTAATGCATCTAAATCCCTCCTGATCAGTGGCATTTTCCCAAATCATTTTCGTGATTCGGCCAGATTTCCACTCAGACTCACAAAATTTGGGGGGGGAAAGTTGAGCTGTCCAGGTGGCACAGACAATATTTCACAGCATTGCAGGAGCTCCTGCCTGTCTTGGCAGTCTCACTTCCACACAGACAGAGTTCAGGGGAGGGACACAGACAGGAGCAAAGAAAGAATTACAGTATTTGCCGAGCATCGGGTCTGGCTTAGAGCAGACCAGAGCCCAAAATATTTAATGCTGCACAAGGAAAGGCTCAAATACAGAGCACCAAGGAAGAAAATGGTGCCGTTAACACCACGGCACACTGTTTTTGTTTGTATTTGCCAGAGCTTTCAACTGTTTATCAGAATGGCAACAGATGGCACAAGGCAAACGCATGCACTTTTTCACAGTTTCCTACAAAACGAACAGATGTCTTCATTACATGCTACATGACCGCGTTTAACAAAATGTGACAAGAAGCAGAGGTAGAGAAAAATGGCATATCCCTTTCCTAACCTGAATTGCCTCTTGGCACAGAGCTTAGTTGTGCCTGAGCGTGGGACTGAATGCACAAGAGGAGAGAAGTGACAGGATTTTTCATCTCTATCTACTCCACAGTATCTGCTATGTAGTACAGAAAACAGCAGAGACTTTGAGGTGGTTTCATCTTTATGAAGCACAGCACCTCCCTTCATAATCAAATGGAGACAGGAAATGTTTTCACCACCTTGTCCTTTTAGGAGTGTTTTCCATGCGCACCTGAGCATCCCTCAGGAAGAGGAGTCCACATGTCCCTTGCAAGGTTTCTTCTAGAGAAGCATGAGCCACTTTTGGACCTGCTGAAGAGCAGGTTTTAGCCATAGTCCACAATAGCCACTGGCCACCCTTGCATATTAGCCAGGCTCCACCAGAGCCTGAATAAGCAGAGAGTAGCAAGGTGATTTAGCAAACCTGGATGGCCTCAGATTCTAGAGGTTTCACTAGTCATGCAAGTCAGGACAGCCCTGCCAACAAATACATCCCTTCTGAAAGCCAAGCCCATGAAGGGTTAAATATTACCTTTCTCCACTCCTCTGAGAAGCTCAACAATTCAAGGAAACCCCAGGATTTCCACAGGAAGCAGGACGAAAACATAGAGGCCTGATTCATATCACAGAGTTGGGCTGTTCAATCTTCATTTTTGCTAATAACGAATTATTCTAGAAATGAGATAGGCTTACAGAAAATGATTCCTTTTATTTTCACATTGACTAATGGGCAAGTGGAAAGAAGTATACAGGTTTGATAGGTAATGGCCACTTTACCTCCACTCACTCAGGCACTCTATAGCTAGTCGATATTCTTAGTACAGAATAGATGAGAGAAAGCTTACAGCAGATTCATAATTGACATGAAAGTTTTACAGCACGTCAACAGGCATTTTAATTCCAAATCCATTTGTTTTTCTTCTGAAGGGAGCAGAGCTGCTCATTTCAGACAACTCTCTCACAACTACAGCATCATTGGGGTTGGACCATATGACCCCCATAGATCCCTTCCAAACCCCTTGGTCAAGGACAGTCACCTAGAGCAGGCTGCCAGAAGCAAAATCCAGCAGGGCTTTGAGTATCTCCAAGGACAAAGACTCCACAACCTCTTTGGCAACCTGTTCCACATAATGCAAACAGTTTTTGTTGGTGGTGAAGGTCTCCTAAGTAAAACGATACACCTAAACCCCACCTAACATTAAGAAGAAGAGCCCATTCAAGTCTTCTGGTTTTCCACTATCCTTCATTGGTTAGGAAGTTGTCAATCAGATTTGTACATTGAAATTCTAGTTCCTGGACTCGATCTAGAAGTGATGGAAATCCATAGGAGCTTTTCCATAGATTTTTTTTTCCCCTGCATTGATTGCAGCAGGCACAGAATCAGGCCTTCTGGCAGCAGGCACCAACACCAGCAGCACGAACATAATGTCTCCACATGATCCTGCACTCCCCTGAGGAGAAAAGAAATGCCAGGATGCAGCAGAGCAGGAGCTCCCCAAGCAGCAAGAAAGAATATGTTTGTTGCTCTTTTAGGGAGGAGCACCCTTCCTATTCTTTTTAGCGTTTTATGACTTTAATGACTGGTTTCCCTCATTGTCTTAGGAAATCATGGAATTTTCTCCTCCCTTCCCCTCATCTCCACCTCCCCTACTCGCTTTGAAGATTTCATCTGCAGCTGCTCACAGCAGTATTGTCCATCTGGAAAGCAGTGCCTGCTACACCCAAAGTTTCTTGCAGAGCTACTGTTCTGAGCAAAAGGCTTCTGAAAAGTCTTATGTTCCTCACTGGCTCTCTAAGCCCCTTCCCCCAGTGGCAAACGATGGACCCTCCGGTGATAAGAGATCACATAGGGCCTCATTAGCAGTGCAAGGCTTCCCACAGCAGGGACTCTTTGAATGAGCTACTGTGATGTCCTCAGTATTTATGTCCTGAAAGCAAGATTAAAAATACAGGCCATGGTGACAGAGAACAATTTCTGTGAGGGAGTCTAATATCCAAAGCAATATTCTCACCTAGTCCACACAGTGGCAGAAGCCTAAATTCATCCTATGATCAAACACGTCTGCGTGCGTTTGTGAACACATTCTGCAAACGTGTGCTTTTGAGCACGTTTAAGGCAACCCTTAAAACTGTTCTTAATGCACACACACCATTGCAAGGGTTGATTAAAGATCAATTATTCCCTCTATAGAGAAAGATTAAAAGCTGAATATAACAAAGGCCTTAGATCCTTAATTGCGACTAATTTCTCTGTTAATCTAAGACTGTGATTCAGATGTCTGGTGACTTCTGAGCTAGGTGGGAAAAGACATCCCCTTGTTTCAAATCAAGGGTTTCACAGGAAAGGGTTTATTTCTTGATGTCAGGCCCAAAGGTAGATAGAGTCTCTGCAATTCAATTATTTTCTAAATAAAACCTACTGATTAAAATATTAACTCTGGAAGTGGACATTAGGTTCGAGATTCTCTACAATCTGTGATATTACAATTTCAAACCATCACTTCACTGTAGCACATTCATCTTTTCACCAGGCTAGCAGCTTACCTTGGCAGAGCCACCTACATCTGACCAGTTTTGCCAATACTCACAAGAATAACAAGCAGGGCAAACCTAAACTGACCAACACAAAAGGCTATCAAAGAGAGTCTCTGACTTTCCCGACATCATTCATTATCTGCAAGGAGTTGATGTTCAGGTTACACTTTTGAAACAGTGGGAGCTGGTTTTACCTTTTTAAACAAATGCATTTCTAATGCACATTTACAGCTCTATAGAAGAAAATACATTGAATCTGGTTTTGCTTCAACAGCTGATAGTAGCATTTGTGCCAATACAAAGGAGGGTAAGAGTCTCTAACGTTGGCATCTCGGAAGAAAAGTCAGAAGGCTAATTTTTTTTTTTTTTTTTTTTTTTTTTTTTTTTTTTTTTTTAAGACCTAACACATTTGTGTAAGGAAGACTATCACAAGTCTCCTCAGGCAAAACTTCTCTTCCAGAAATCCTACTCTCAAAACAAATTTTATTCCCAAAAGGATCTCTGAATTGCTATCCTTTGTAGAGAATGAGAACATTCACAATTTGCTATAGCTCTTCCTCAAGGATCACCACATAGCAAAAAAGAAAGACCAAATCAGACAGCAGGTCCTCCACAGACTGAACATTTGCTTACACACCAGTAAAGGAACTCATAAGACTATATTTACCACCATGTGGGGAACCTTCCATACAATATTACTATCAATAATAACAGAAGCCTAGCTACAGATTGTTGTGCTCTGTGACAACTAAATATATCAGACCTAATTAGACAACACGGGCCAAAAAGCAAAAAAATCAGTAAACATAAGGGAATGCTGCCACAAAGACCACGAAGATGAGAAACCCCTACAAATTTAAGGAGGATGAACATGGATTGAAATAACCAGTCTCAACTCCCTAACTGAAATTTAAGAAAGGTCATCTCTAAATAAGCAGCCCGATTTGAACTGCACAGCTGGGGTCTCACTGTGACTCCAGCCAGAGCTCAGACTCCAAAAAGAAAACCTAGAAAACCTGCACTGGGGAATTTAGCTCAGCTGGTCTGTACCAGCCTAGCTCCATTGACTTCAATTAGCCTGATGTTAAATCTTCAGTATTGACTTCAATGGGATTACAGTGATTTGCATCAGCTACGGAGTTAGTGTTTCACTTTTAGGCAGCTTTTTTTTTTTTTTTTTTTTTTTTTTTTTTTTTTTTTTTTGTAGTATCTTCCTTAGGGGAGATGCTTTGCACAGAAAAGCAAGGGAGATGCACTCGGCTCTTACAGCTCCAGCTACCTACCATAACGGGTATATCATAAATGCAGGAGATGGAGCTAATTATACTTGACTACCAGTCTATTTTACTACTGTTCAATCTGTGGTTACAGTTAGCCTTTCTTTGCTATAAACATCCAGCTCAGAATTGCTGGAGCCACTCCTGCCACTTCCTGCCTCTCCCCCTTATTTAACAGCTCTAAATGCAGGTTTTCATGAAGGACGAAGGTTCTTGCCCTTCCCTGCACATGCACAGCTGGCAATTACTGCTAGCAGTCAACCTTCCTGCTTCCTAGCTCTCTTCCCACCCCTTTTCCCTGATTCTGTAAACACAAGAATAACTGTAGTTTCTTTGGATCCTACACATGTATCCCAGGCTTGAATACTCCAGGATACTTAAATTCAGTAAACTGTGAAACATGCAGCGAGACAGGGTGGTCCTCCCACAGGTTGCACTGCCAGACGTTGTTGGAAAACAACATGCTGGTTCCTTCTGGATCCTAGCTGAGCTAAATAAGGAGTTTATCCCTCTCTGTGGAACACATAACATGCCTAGGATCCTACACAAGATACTTGCATTCGTTTGCCTGAATATGCTATGAGTATTCCCAAAATATTTGTGTCCCTTGCCCTCTTGAACCCTTTTACTGTACTACAGTAAGGATCAGAAAAAGAAAGGGAGTTTGCCCAGTGCAGGGTTCTCTTAAAATGCCAAGGCCTTGAGACTGATACAGCTGTCGAGCATGAGGTCCTCCTGCCCAGTTCCAAAGCTGGATTTGGGGTGGAATTATGTAAATGACCAACTTTGCCTTTCCTGTTCATTCTGCAGTGGTTTCAGGCTGACCTGAAATGAATATGTTTGCATGTCGCAGCAAAATAGTTATTTAACATTTCACTTTCTTCAATCCGATTCTTTCGAGCTGAAGCAAAAAACTGCTTTCCAAATGGAGATTTTATTTTTTTCCTACAATTTACCACAAGACGCTACTTTGAATCACAACATTTAAAGATTTAACTTTAAAATGAAAGACTCAAATTCTTTGAGAGAGTTCTCTCCCATTTGTTTTTAATATGAAAGTGTAACAGACCAAATCCCATACTGACTAAAAATATTTTAAGTTTACTCAAAGTCTCATTTTGTAGTTAAAACTGTTTAACTGAAAAGCACCCCGTTCTAGTTTGGGTCTCAGCAAAATGGACACATTTCTGGTGTCCAGGACCACCATCCACAGGCAGTGAAGTAACATGTAAGGTCTTCTACTAACTCCCAGCCCTCTAAGGACAACTTTGAGGAACAAAATTCCTCTAGGACCCCAAAAGAAATCCTTTAGAACAGAGATAGATAACACATAAAACAACAAAAGTCCTAATTCCACCACCAGTTTGCAGTCTTTTTATATTCCTGAGTAATCTAAGTATAAAAAGGGAAGTCACATATACTGTAGAATAAAAATATCTATTTTACTGAAATTGGCTGTGACTTGGCAACAGAAAAGATGCGATAATTACTCTTTGCACACACACTTTATAAGTTAAGATGCCTCAGATTCTCCTTTTTCCTAATTTCCTCTTCTATCTTCCTTGCCCCAAGGGCCTGATTCCCAGTCACTTGCTCTCGGCAAATAACATAAATCATATTCTCCCAGCAAACAAAGCTCTCCTTGCTTGTTATGAAACAACGTTGTCAGCTCAAATGGAACATCAAAGATGGATGGACCAAATTGGTCAATGAAATAAAAACGCACTCGCCATTTAAAAGTTTTGAAAAGCACACCCATATAGAAAAAGATTCACATCCCTCAGAAGTAGTTCATCTTTTTCTTGTCTTTATACCACAGCATTGCCATCTTACAGTGCTGAGGTTAAGCCTCTTCTCCACCTTGCATCATTACCTCCTTCTACACATTTACTAAACTCAAGAACAGGTCTTTTTATGGCATGAATAATTTTTGCCCGAGATATTTCCCAAATAGTTTCAGGATGGCCAAGTTTATGATCCCTAAGAAAATATCATTGGAATCCCTAAACCCACTTTGGTTGTTGTAGTCTCATTTTTACTGTATATTTATTTTATTTTTGGCAAATTTCCAGCTTACAGGACCCCTTTTTTCCGCCTCTTGTCTTCCTTGAAGTTTGATAGCCAGTTCTTCTGGTGTTTTTCCATGCCACTTTCAATTAATGAGCTGCAGAATACTTTCCAACTCTATCATATTCTTAAACACCAAACTAAGGAGAAAAAAAAAATCACTACCACTTCTGCAAAATTTGATTTTACTCGTACGACTGAATCCAGCTCTTCTGAAGGTTTTTATTTTAAGCTGAAGTGGAACACTTTGGCCTTCTTTTAGAAAACACTCAGCTGCTAATGACATCACGTATTAACATTCACCAGCTGCCTCTGCAAAAGGAATATGGAATTATTGATAATATTGTCACACTAGCCAGAGACTAGACATGGAAGACGGCCAAATAGTTTTAAATTTATTTAAAATCTCAAGCAAGAAGACTGACAGGAGAAGATAGGGAAAAGTTCTGGATAGCCGCTCTCAAGTGAGAGACTAATTTTAGATTAAATAGTTTCCCCCTATTTCTATGACAGTTGCTTCTTCCAAATTAAAGAGAAAAAAAAATCTGGCAGCTCCTCACTGCTGCTGTGTGATAGCAGACTTGAATGATTACAAGTTACTGATTACAAGAATTTAGAAAATGTTACTCAAATATCAACCTGTAGGAGTAGCTTAAAAAAAAAACACACAAGACGTATGAAATAACGTCCTTCGGGTTCATTTTCATCGTCTTTTGAGTCACTAGTCAGAGAGAGACAGGGAAGGAGAGGGGAAGATCAGCCTCTCAATCTGCCACACGACTCCAGGAGCAGTGTATGAAAAACAAAACAAAAAAGAATATCATGACAAACCATGAGACTGCTGCCTCACTGAAAACACAGACACGCAGAGCTCAGAGGAGCTCTGTAGTAGACAAGAAAGCAGCACTGCAGTACCACTGCTACGCCTGTATTTTCCCACCTGATCAGAATGGAGGAAGCTGCAGAGCTTGTCTTTTCCAGTAGCTTTTTCCAGTGGTACTGACTGGTTTTTTAAGGCCTCCACAGCATTGACTCCTTTCCCCCGCACTGCCTCTGTCTTGGTGGTGTCTCTATGAATTCAGATGTGATATTTTCCCCACATCCATCATGCCTTTGCTCTTCCTGCCACCCTATCCCACCCTGGATAGGTGGGATAAGTGGGTGGCTCCCACTGCCATCACCAAACCTTTCTAGCATCAGAGCCCTGGGGCTTTACCCTTAACCTCCCTCCCCCTATAACGAACTTTAATTACCTGCTGCATTTACTTCGACAGAGAAATAAAGGATCCTCATCATTACGTAGGATATTTTCAACTGAGCAGCCTCATTTTTCCACCCTACAGAGGGCTTTACCCTTATGCAAAAGGCTTGTTCATTTTGTGCATGTTTTTCACGATGCTCTAATGACACAAGAAATCAAGACATGTTGAACATCTACTTAAGAGATGCAGAAAAAATACTCCAATAAGTTGCATAAAAAGAAAGAACAATGATAATACGATTTTGTATACATCTCAGATACCTCTCTTTGCCAAGTAAATGGTTTTAAATTATTGATTACCAACTTAAAAAAAGATTTGTCCCTTCAAAAAAAAATCTGCACATTTACTCCTTGCCTCCCTGTTTTCTATTCAACATTTTTAATGACCATTTCTCTAATACCGCATTCACCTCAAGTGACATTAAGCTGATGTAATAGAACCATTTTAATCAGTAACAATCAATTTTATTACTATGAAAACCTTAGGGACAGAACATTAAATACATACCATGTAATTAGTTTTGATAAAACAAGCCTTCATCTTAGCAAATCAAATATAATGAAAAGGAAATTTAACAGCTATAAAAGTGTATGACATAAAGTAGGTGTGAAGATGTCTGCAGTGCACGCACAAATACATAATCGTGCTTCATTTCATCCACTTGCAACCTATGTGGATCCACAAAGTTGTGGAAAATCTTGGCAAATACAGAAATGCCTAAATATTCTTTTAAGAAACTGCTTTATATGCTACTTTAATTCACTTTAGATGCTTGTTTTATAAGCCACATTAGCAGCTACATCTTACACAAGAGCCCAAGTTACAAAGAATCTGGAAAAATCACATAATGAACAGGCTTACTGATGCCACAAAGCTGAGATGAAACGAGAAAAACAGCTCTGAAAAGAGCAGAGTAAATTTGCACTATCTAGCTAGTGAAAGAAATACAGTCTATCGCTATGGGGTGGTGATATATGGGGCAGTGTCCAGTTGGAGGCCTGTGGCCAGTGGTGTCCCCCAGGAGTCAGTACTAGGCCCAGTGCTGTTCAACTTGCTCATTAATGACTTGGACATGGGCACCCTGAGCAAGTTTGTGGAGACCACCAAGCTGGGTGGAGTGGCTGACACTCCAGAGGGCTGTGCTGCCATCCAGAGGGACCTGGACAGGCTGGAGAGTTGGGCTGAGAGGAACCTCATGAGGTTCAACAA
>JAVCKT010015621.1:0-15511 GCA_032273925.1 Rhynchotus rufescens
ACTGACCTCTTTCCCATTGCAAATGTTTTCTATGTTGGCTAAATCAGGAGCAAAGCCATGAAAATAATATGAAATGACTGTCCCAGCTGTTCAAGGAACAGTATAACAGGTTGCTATGGTTATTAGCCTAAGTTATTAAGATAGGAAGGGCAATGAAAAATGGCTTTCTGAAGTTTATCATTGAAGAAGCCAAATAAATTCCAGTTTAGGCCTCTTCCTGAGAATAGTGTTCACTGCTGGTTGCATTGTTAAACCCTGCATTTAGGAACACTCAAGCAAATATGAAATTAAAAAAATAAAAACACTCAACCTTCTTAGTAAAGACCACCTCCTATTTAGGCAATAAGTATCTTCTGCTTGTATTGCTTTCCATGACGCCCACCAGTAATGCTGAAGATCCTTCACTAGGGTATTCCACAAGGAAAGCCAAGCTTTTGAGAAGGCTGAAATATGTTCTTACAGGTTGATGTGTATTTTGGGGTGAGTATACAGCTGTTGTGTAAGACTCTCTTCAGAAGCTCATGTAGTAGAGATTATAACCTGAATATTCTAGATAAATTCTATCTTCTTTAAATTTTACCTCTGTTAAATTAATGAAGTAATTTTAAATGAATATTACATAGCTAATCCTAATTTCTAGCCTATTCTACTGTCAGAGCCCAATAATGTGGTATTTGTGGCCAGTAATACACAGTTACTCAGAGAAGTTGTCTGTATAACCTCTTTGGTGGAAGGCATTAGGGGAACCTAAGGCATTATTACTATTTTACAGAGAGGACACATGTCTGTGATGCCCTCAGAAGTCTTCCTTCACTAAGGAATCCTCTGCTTGCACAGAGCCATCAGTGTACAGCTGAGTAACAGAAAAAGTAGCTGTGGCTGAAATAGTTCCAGCTGGTGGTGGGGATGCGTATTGGTAGTTGGGGACAGTATTACAGTTTCAAACATCCTTTATGTTGCTATACCATACAAAAGAACTTGAATCAACTCTGGAGTAAAACAATCAGTTACCTATGTTACAAAAACTGGTGAAAGAAAGTGTCTATCAAGGAAATGCCTATTAGAGTTCAGTCACGCAACCAGTCAGTCCTACATTCCATGAGCTTCCAGTTTTTGTTATTAGGGACTTTCAGGCTTCTCTCACAAAGCCACACTTGCAAAAGTCACTGGAGAAAATGTGAAATAAATCCTGTGTTATTGTAGTTACTCTTGACAGCAGTGTAAGCAGTGGACAGTGGAGGTGACAAGAGATGGCAAATCCAGACCCTTTCTCTAAAAGGCTGCTACAATGCTTCCAAGGTGCTAGAAGCAAAGTGCTTTTAGGGCACAGAGCCAGTTCATCTGAAAGGCAAATCTCACCATAAAGTATTTAATACACAAAGAGAGCAGCACTGCAAATGCTATTTGGCCATTAGACCTTTACATTCTGCCTAGTCATGAGAACAGCAAAGCTGCTGCCCAGGCCGCAGGGCTGCGTTTCAGCTAGGACAAAGGAGTGGCTACACTGAACTGAACAGGTCTGCTGTACTTAAGGAGTAACATCAGGAAAGAAAAGTGATTTATTTTTAGGTGAAGTTTTGTATACTGCTGAACAACTCTACTCCCATAGAGTTCCACTACAGCAGGGCAAATAAAGCAACATGAGTTGCTAAGTTGTCTTGGGGAATACGATTGCTTTGAACCTTAAATTATTTTTCCTTTTACTATTCCACTTATGCTGCTCTAATTATTAATATATAAAAGGATATTCCTGTCATTCCCTGTAATGAAGATATTAAACTATCCATGTCATACTTCATCAGTGCTCACCTACTTTTCACACTGAAATCAACTTCTCTGAGAAGGACCTGAGGGTCCTGGTAGACAAGTTAACTGGGAGCCAAGAATGTGCCCTTGTGGCCAAATGCATTAGGAAGAGGGTTGCAGTAGGTGGAGGGAGGTGACCCTGCCCCTCTACTTAGCTCTGGTGTGGCCACCTCTGGAGTGCTCTGTCCAGTTCTGGGCTTCCCCGTATATGAGAGATGTGGAACCAGTGGAGAGAGTCCAGCAGAGCATCACAAAGATGATTAGGGAAGTGCAGCATCTCTCCTATGAGGAAAGACTGAGAGAGTTGGGCCTGCTTAGCATGGTGAAAACTGAAAAGAGATCTTATGAGTGTTTACAAGTATCTTCAGGGGATATGGGGCCAGACTATTTTTAGTGGTGCCCAACAACTGGGTGAGAGATAGTGGGCACAAACTGAAACACAAGAAGAATAAATAAAAAGATATATTCTTCCTGAATATGACAAAAAGCTTCTTTACTGTGAGAGTGGCAGAGTCCTGGAACAGGGAGGTTGTGGAGTCTCCTTCTCTGGAGGTCTTCAAAAGACACCTGGATGCCACCCTGTGACACATGCTGATGCCACATGTTTTATCAAGAATAAATTATGTTAACATACTATCATTTCCACAGCAACAGAGTTAATATTGAGTGCAAGTTCTTTGAGGTTGAAAAATGTGAGCAAAATGTTACCTGATCATTGCCCCTATTGGCAGAAACCATTTTAGCTAATGATACTAGTGAGTTCTGTTAGCCTTAGCAGACAATACCAAGTTTTGAGTGTAGTTCACCCTCCCTACAAACCAAGTCCAATATTCTTTTTTGCATCTCTCTGCTTAGTAATAAGCAGGGCTCCAGAGAGTACTCTCTGCAGCAGATACCTCTCCCTTCTTCTCTACCTGTGTGAACTGCTAATGTGCAGTGGCATCTGACCTACATCTGCCATCTCCTCTCCATTTTCCTCAACATCTCCTCTGCCTGCACCTTTGAGAAAGGGAGCCACTCAACCTCAAAGCAGGGCTGAATGGGAATCCTAAACCAGTGCACTTTGAGATGTGTCTCACTCTGGCAATGCTTAAAACACCTACCTAGCAAAGTGTAGCAGCTTTCTTAGTTATATTATTGATGCATGCTGGCACTGCCTTCAAAGATACCAAAGAACTTGAGAATGAAGGAGACAAGGTTGATGCTCCCTACAAAGTTCAATCCTCTACTCTGCACCTTACCAAGTATGTAATAATAAAAAAATCATTGTAGATGACATATGAAGATCAAGTGAGCAAGGAACCAAAGAACAGAAATCATCCTTGGCACCAGAGAGATGAATCCTAAGCTCAAGATTTCCTACAGGCCAGTCAAATTTACCTCAACACCTCGGATGGAGCAACTTGTCCCTGAACCAAACTCTTCTGTCCAGTGACAGGACAAGAGGCAGTGTATACAAATTGCAACCCAGGATAATCCACTTGAGCATAAGAAAGCAATTATTCACTGCGCTGGTGGTTGAACACTGGAAGAGATTGCTCAGAGAGGTTGCAGAGTCTCTATCCTTGGAGATACTTAAAACCCACCTGAACATGATCCTGGGCTACCTGCTATAGGTGACCCAGCTTCAGCAGGAGGTTGGATCAGACAATCTCCAGTTATTCCCCAACTTTCCCAACTATTCTTTGCTTCTCTGACTTGAACATTGCAGCAACTGAGGATGCACTAGGAAAGAGAGAAGGAGCTAAAAGATTGACATTAGAAGCCCAATAACTTTTGATATTTTTGCAAAAGGAAGAATTAGATTCATCCCATTGCTTCAACAGCTATGTAAGTATTTTCACTGTGTGAATACTGTGTAAGTATTCACACTTTGAAGTGGCTTCATTAATAGTCTTGATCCACATTATTCAGTGACCTTGTGGCTTCTTACTATCCTGACACATGGATCATCTGAGTTCCAGGTCTTGCTCTGAATTAGGCAGAGCATAAATTTAGGAAGGGGTCTCTCACCTCCCCAATACCTACAAAGAGATGAACAAATCTGACTCATGCTTGATTAACACTTACAAGTTCAGTGCTTCCTATACTTCATTCCTTTCCAAGCATATACCATATTGAGAAAGCTAGACATGGAAAAATAGTAACATAGTAAGTCAGATCAGCTTAAAAATTTTCAGAGGCATTTGAATGTGTCTGGAAATGTGTGGTGAGTAAGAAAGGACAGAAATCACCGTTTGCAGAACAGTTTGATAGTTCTTGAATTTATCTTCCTTCTATGGTCACAAAATACAATGGTAAAGGTTGCTAAAGAAGCACAAAAAGTTCTTCTACTGTGTTTGCTAACTCGTGTATGAAAGAGAAGTGAAAAGCTGCACAGTATTAACAAAAAGGAAAACTTCAGGCAAATAAAGCACAAAACCAGTTATTCATATCTAAGTTTAAACACATCACATAGGACATCTGTGTATCATATTTTCAGTTCTTCATGACTTCACCGTTACTGATCTCATGTGGTGTTTTTTATTGCCAAGCACTTTCAGGTTTTAGAAGCAGATTTATCGTGCGGGAAAAAAATAGACGGATTTATCCTAATAAGTCATTGCTTTGTCCAAACTCTATCTTGTCACGATGTGCCTCAAAACAGTCATGGAAGTATTCAAATGGTTCTTCTCTATTTGTTTATACATATTGTGTATAAGGAAATTTCAGTGTTAAGCCACTGAAAACCTGTCCCTTTTTATTTTAAAGATACCTTGATGTAGCCTCTCTCTGCAAGAACATTCTCACTCAGTTATCAACAACAGCAGTTCTTTATTGCAATATTTTTTGAGACTCAGGATAACCAACACAAGAAAGGTTATGTTGCTCCAAAGAACAGCTCTATAAACTAATATACAACAGGACAACGACTAATCTTTATAAAAACCTTTCCAGTCATTTCCAAGTTCTAAAAGCCCCTGTTTTGCTCGTCACAAACTGGAAATAAGTCCTGTAAATTCACAAGAGCTCTTCTGAGATTTTTTTCACAGGAGCAAGAGATCTGAGAGGCTGAATCCACTTGCATTTCTAAATTACTCCCTGTGAAATTACTACTAGTCAACAATACTATAATGCATCACATTTATAAATATTACAATAGAAATGATAGTTCATCAAAGCAAAACATTTCTAACTAAATATGTTTTCTTTCCTCCATACTTCAGGGAGGAGGAAAGTATTTCAGTGAAGAAAAAAAGTTATTTCTCAGTGAATATTTTCAGCTTACATTTCTTTTGAGATAGTTATGAAAGGCTAAAATAAGGATGGGCTTTGAATCAACCTTGGGGAACAGAGAGTTCTCTGAAAGAGAAGGAAGGTGCCATGGGTGTGCTGATTTTAAAATGAATGTGTAGAGTTACATTTTTTTTTCCTGTTTGTTTTGCCTATAGCTAATACCTTTTGTGAGAAGAAATATGAAACAGGAAAACCAAAAACTTTTGCCTTTAGCTCTTCTGCTTTAACTGTTGCCAAGATACCAGAGCTTTACATAGCATTCTCATTCTCCCAAGATTTTTCCTTAAAAACAGCAGTGTACCAACTAGGCACTAAACTCCAATATATTGAACACTATATCAGACTCTTATTAAATTTCAAATAGTGACCCAAGCCTTTCCTAATATTCAAATACTTTACAAGCAGAAGATTATATTTCAACTGTTTCTTCTGGAACAAATCAGTAGCTTTGTTTTTTGGAATTGGAAATGTGGACTGTTTTAAGTGTCTCTCATTCACAGAGGGATCTTTGTATCTTTCTTTGATATGATTCTGCATTTCATTTTATAAATATAATGCTCTCTTTTATAGTCCCTATGATGCTCTATTAAACCCAAAGATTTGCTAGTTTCACAGTGCAGTTACACCCTCTACCTTAAAGCTAAACGGCAAGGGACAGAGATGCCCCAGAAGTGTCTGCGAGTGTTTCAGACATCCAGGAGCATCCTGCTTTACTGCACAAGATGGCATCTCTCAGAGGTCCTGAATCATGTACGAGTCCCAGGCAGTAATGTCAAATACCCTGCACTTCCCAAAATGCCCATATTCAAACCTTTCAAACACCTGGTGGTTACTCACATTTTTTTTTCTCTGCTCCTTTTACATCCACTAAATACCAGTCCATCAGGATTTCTGCTGAATTCTACATGTGACCAAGTTGTCCATTAACCGCAGAGAATTCTAATTAATTTTCTGTATGTCCCTCCTGCTTCGCTGAATTAATTTCTCTGCTTAAGTCTTCCTGAGCTTTTTCTCTCTCTCTGTCTCTCTCGGCTTTTCTTTCTTTTCTAGCTACCTAAGTAGTAGTAAAGGTTGTAAAGGTAAATGGAATAGCACATATTTTTATACTATAAAATATATAACTTTTAAACATGGCTACAACATCCCACTTAATCAAACAGCATCTTAGACGCACAAGACAGAACCCAACCCGCCTGAGGTGCAAGCACTTGCCCCTCGGCCGCTCACTCTGCACACTCTGCTCTATGGACATTCAGGTTCCCTCATGCAACTCACTGAAAACACCAGCTAATACAAGTCAACTTTTTCCCATTTATTTCTATGATTTGGATGATCCAGAATTGTGTCCTGACACATGAAAATATGGTTTTGGCAAAGTCCAATTCCCACAGGGCTTTCAGCAAAGATTCTGGTAATTTACTGGGAAAACTCAGTAAAGGAAGATTCCATGGTCGGGCCCAATTCTACTTTTTTTTTTTTTTAACTTTATTTTATTACATAAATCCAACTGAAGACTTGAATTCTTAGCATGAGAAGCATAAATAAAGGACTTTAGGATAATTCAGTTTAGGATAACTTTAGGAGACCTCAGCATGTCTCTCCAACATTTTGCTCAATGTGGGCTTAGCTAGCAGGGGATCAGACCAGGTTGTCAGGGTTTTATCCAGCTGAACCTTTAAAACCACCAAGGATACAAGCAAGGCTAGAGTCTGACTGAATTCCACCCTGGCATCTGAGACAGAAACTGTTAGCAAGTCCCTGCTTTGAGGGCTGATGCACAATTATTAAGTGGAATACCATTGTCCAGATTCCCTTCCTCTTCCACCTTTAAAAATGATAAAGAAATTTTATGAGAACCAAACATAAATGAACTCTGGCTTATTTTTATTTCAAATAGATTGACGGGAGTTTTAGCAGCTAGAGAAATTTGAAAATTCTCCCCAAATATTAAAAACTTCTATTTCCCAGTTCAAATGAAATAGAATTGCTGAACTAAAATTCTCCGATCTTTCAGAATGGCAGCAATATCAAGCTTTGGTGACCTTCACTTTTAGTAGAACAGTTGGTAGCATTTTGATGTTGGCATTTTGTTGTTTCAAATCAGAAAACGAACATGGACCCAAACACCAGTTGGACTAAATCTAAACTTGCAGTGTTCATAATGAGACTGGCATTTTTACATGTACAACTGTTTTGTCTTTTCTATTTCCCTGTGGTCCAGCTCTTTCTTCCTGTTAGAAGCTCTTATGGCAGTTCAGCAATTCTGTTCTGCTCTTTCTCATCTCATCTATAATTACTTTGCTTAGATAATACCTTTTATCAGAGAAATTGCCACGGCTGTTGACAGGATACACAAACAGCTCTGAAAGACAACACACCAAGTTATTTGTGCCTCTTACAGGGAGAGTATAATACTGGAAAGTCTAAATTGAGTCCTTCACGGATTTTGTTTTGGGATTAAGGTGCCTTGTTGCTCTTGATCAGGTTAGTGCTCTTTCCATATCTTTTCTTGGGTGATTGCAATAGATGATATCAGAATTGAGTGACCTTCCTGCCCGCAGGAACATTTAGTAGCCTGTTCTCACCTTAGACTCATCATTATCAAAATAACTTCTTCACCAGAACAATTATTATCCCATTTTCCAACAATATAACTGAAGTGAGTTACTGCAGTAATCATTAAATTAAGGTTGTCATTCCATGGGGTACTTTAAGATTATACCCAAAAAGGTCTTCAAAATTCCACTTTTAAGAGGCAGTAATTACAGCTTTTCTTATCTACTTTTTTAACAATTTAGGGAATCAATTTGGGTTTAAAATAACCTGGTTTTCTTTGTTGTTATGTTTGTTTTTGGAAAGTTTTTTTAATCCCAGCCAAGTTCCTGGATCTGGCTGAACGTGAAGTCTTGTAAGTTTGAAAAGTGTAATTGCTAGGGCAGCTGCAGAGAGGAAAGCAACAGCAAAGGGTGAATGAAGAACAGGAACTGCTCAAGCTAACATTGCCACAATAAGCATCCACTGACCTACAATCTCAAATGCAGAAAAGCCAGGGAAAGATTTATTATACAAATTGAAAATTAAAGTTTTGGTAAAAAGTAGAAAAGAAATACTCCTTGTGTTCACAGCAAGAGGGAAAAAAAAGGGGAGGGGGCTTTTTGAATAAAGAAATAAAAGAAGAAATTTAAGAAACATCTTTCAAATGTTTCAGACATTCCTCTAACTCTCCAAAATAATTATCACTCCCTAAGTAACACAAAATTAAAATGATATTTTGAGTAATTTTCAGAGCACATTTTGGAGTTGCCACAAGATCGACACAATGCTACCTTTTGCCATTAAGACCTAGTCAGAAAAAGATATAAATCAGACCTCTCCTAAAGGCAATGAGAGGAGTAGAAACAATTCCACTGAACTTGGATTAGATGAAAACAGGAGACTCAGTACAATAGCAAAAGATGGCAGAAGTGCTTTTCTTCAAGAAGAAAATGAAGAGAAGAAAAAGAAAAAGAAAAGCAAGATGAAATAAAAGCTCTGAAAATAAGCCTGAAAGAGAAGGAGCACATTTATAAAGACATCTTGCCTGTATTTTCCCTGACACCAAATTCCAAAAAGAAGAGTCCACAATAGAAGATGACCTGAATGTTGCAGTGAACATTTGGGATGCTGATGACCACAGTTTCTATTATGATCACCTGTCACACAGGCTTCCATCCTGCTAGTCATCCAAGTGTGGAGTTAAAGGAGAGAAAGTCTACTGAGACTTTTATATTACATTATAAATATGTAATACGTATACATAAAAGTTACAACGTTTATGTTATAACTTCATACTCATAACTTCATTCAATGAAAAACAAAACCAGCTCCTTTTCCCTCACAAAAACAGGTCCTGGAGACCTCATCTCGTAAGCTGTTATTCTTTTTCTCCAAATTAAACCCCCCTCTCCTTGATCCACAAACACCTGTCAAATGATCACAAATGAAGCAATTTAAGGGACTTTTAAGGTCCATTCTTTAGCCTCTTAATAACTTCTACCTCGCATGCTCCTGAGAAAGCAAAAGCCGTGTCTGCCGTATGTGCAGGGAGTCCACAGGGACAGGCTTTCTTGCTTGCACAGCGCTGCATAGAACCACTCTTACCAACAGCAGCTTTTAAAGTCATGTTATTTCTCATTTGAGCCACAGCAGCTCTGTCAGGTAGATCCTTTTTTTTTCTTCTCATTGCTTTGACAGCCTATTTCATTTACTGCAGTTTTTTCAATTAGCATAAAACAAGCAAAGCTGGTAGACTAATAGGATCCCCACGAGTTCTATATTTCTGTAGCTGCTCTGCCTTCTAACAATGCACCATTTCTAAAGCCCAATGTGTCAGGATGAGGCAGAGCCCCTATCAGTGTGCAGCCATTGCACACTTGAAAACCATTTTGTTCTCCTACCTTTTCTCCTCCTCCGCCTTCAACACCCAGCAGTGCTGGCAAACCAGAATCATTTTATAGCAGTATGACAAGAAGCCCTGCAAAACCAGAGCTAGGGTCTGTTTCTATTTCTGGCAGGAAAATCACTTTGCTTAGGATACAGTCACCTTTGCTGCATATTCCACACACTTTGGGGACTTGTGCACAGTCACAAGAGAGCATCATTTGCATCTTTACTGTTACCAATTGCCTAATGTACTGAGAGAGCGGCTTCTCAGGTTAAATGATGACTAGGATTGTGTCCTTCCTTGCCTGTCGCTACCTCTGCTTTCCTGGCCGTGCTTCTGCTTTCATGCCTTAAAGTACCTGCTCTCTAGGCAGGTATTCGCTTTAAGCTTGTTGTAAGCCTGTACTGCGAGCTTCTTGTTATGAAGTCTGAAATGATGAAATCATTTCTGATTGATGAAAATCATCACTGAAATGATGTCCTGGTCCAGGCAGGCGCCAAAAGGAACCAAAGGTTCTCAGACACTACCAGAAAATAAGCTCTTACAAAATAAGATTTTAATTTCCTGAAAGAGGAGGAGAGATCATAAAAACTTATCTGAAGTGACCTGTATGAACCCTGACACTGAGTAATCATTAGGATTTTCCTTTTAATTTCAGGGACTATAAACAACCTGGAGGCAGGAGTAGCTTCCACAATAGCATTTATCCATGTGCTGTTATCCAGATGATGCCATTTCATTTTGAATAAATGCCATTCCTCTGAGTTCTGTGCATGTGTCCAATGAATGCGGAATTCAGTTCACCCAGGGACAAAGGAGGAAGTCAGATGTATCCTATAAAAACACAAAGATGATTGTAACTGTAATGGTTTCAGTGCAATGACTCTGGAGGCCCTAGTTATATGCTGGCAGTATAAGCATGTCCTGGCATATCTGGCATTTCTGGCATATCTGGCATATCTGGCATATCTGGCATCTCTCAAACACTGAGAGGAATAAATTGATGAGTCTGTCTCAACCTCTTTTACCTCTGGTAAAGTTCTCTTACAGATAAGTCTCTTCTTTCATTTATCTGAAAGCCTAAGAAGCAATAACTTATGTGCAAGATCATTCAGATATTTCATTAAGCAAACAAAAATAGTAATAAAAATATTTATTTTTATTATTATTAAAAAAGTTGTTCTCTACTACTTATGCTGATACAGTTAAATAAGATCTAGAGCAACTAAGAGCTCCCAAACACGTGTGTGGATATGTCTTGCTGCTGAACAAAGAAGTCTTTGAACAGGGCATCAGGGTTTCTGATGAGGGGAAAGCCTACTTCTATTTTTCAGAGGTTGAGGGGGAGGAGTCGAAATATTTCTTAAATTAAATGGAATTAAATGTGAAGGATTTAAATTTGAAGGATTTAAAGAGAATTAAATCTTCCTTCCTATCGCCAGCAGCAGTTTATTGGCTCCCTGCATTAGCTCCATGACCCAAAGCATGACACTGGCTAATTATTGCTGCCAGGAGAAAAATCTATATAAATGTACTTAACTGTATCCAGGAAGATATGCGCTTTTCTCTGCACAATCCTACTATACATGATCACAGTAAGTGGATGTCCGGAGGTCCTTGCACTGCAGGGAACTCCTTTGTTCTCAGATGTCCCTTTTTTGATCCTCTGTCAGTATATTGCTTCCTATGTGTATTTACAACAAAAAGGGCCAGCAGACACAGAGATTTGAAACAGCTATTTGCAGATTGATCCACATCTGGAGGATAATAAAGGATAAGAGGTTGATAAGATGCTTCTAATATGAGCTCATCAGGGATAAAGCAGAGGCAATCAATGAGGAATATCTGTGTCCGGTGAGACTTTTGGTATAGTTCTATGTTCCATTGTGCTGAAATATGAAGTAAAATCACAGAAAAAAAAAAAAAAAGAAAAAAGCAATAGTTGCAGCTGCTAGACCTGGAAGAGTACAAAGACAAGATCCATATCCAAGACACTTACAACCTAGACTAGTTACTCAGAACTGGAAGATGAGCAGAAGATACAACAGGAAGATGAAAAGAGACTACATTAGATTATTGCCAGTGTTAAACAGCAAGCACTGAAGGTGGTATTTGCTTCCCACCTAGAACAATAGACCTAGAAGTTTCAGTCACTAGTGTCACCAAAACCACAGATCATTGGAGGGGCTGCTACAATGCGTAATGCTGCATGACACATGGGCTTCATCAACCCGTTCTCCAGATGCTTGTTGAAAAAATTTCAGATATCAAAGGACCATGGTATCTCAAGACGAGGTGGTTCTAATGGTGATAATATGAAAAAAGAGGGAGGAAAGATGCTAGAGAGCGGAAATTATTTCTGCTTTAACGGGATGGGCTTGAAATGTTTTATTTACAAAAGACTGAACTTGGAAAATGAGAATATTTTGATTGCTGCCCAGTTTATACAAAAACTGTGCTCTGGCTGATCGAATTATGAAGAACCATTGCTGACATTTTGTGCTTATTATTTAATTTTTTAGTTGGCTTATCCTTATTTTCAGTCCCACTTGTCCATTTTATTCAGTTGACCTATCCTGCCTGAGACATATGTTGTAAATTCTGTAGAACAGGTACAGCCTCCTCTGTAATTGCCTTTATTGCTCTTAGAGCAAAATGATCTTGATCTTTGCCTTTCATTCCCAAACACTACATGCTTAATGAGTAATAAATACCCCAAATATGACCATCATTTATTAGGAATTCTGCATCCAACAACCGAATATCTGTTTGCATACCCAGCATTGACATGTCTCAACAGAAAATGTAGTAATCAGAATACAAATGAGAATTTCATCCTTCCAGGAATAACAAATATGTCTCCTTTTACTGCCAGTTAAGCAGCTGAATCAGACAAATGTCTTAACTGAAAATACATCTGAAAGACTTCAAATCAAAGCATAATATAAACAATAATATTTTTAAAATGTGAAACAAAAAAGGCAAACATTCTCTCAGACCAAAGAACTGTATACACAGAGCTGTAAGACAAGCTTGCACTTGTATTTGTGCTTGTACTTGATGTATGCTTGTACTTTCAGCACACAACACCTCAGAAAATGCAGCGACGACCACAGTTAACCTTTTAAAGACAACATCCTAAAGCTGGACACTCAGCTTCTGTTTTACCTTAATAGCACTTAAGCACATACCTAATATTTATGCCTTTATGTAGCTTCCTGAAAGATGCTAAGATGTTCGGATCCATTTAGTAATTTACAGTATAGAACCAGGTATTCAGATTGTATTCGCTTGGTAAGTGCACTTACCAAGGCTGTACCATTCATTTCCTCTGTGACTTGCTTGAAGAAAGAGATGTGATGCAGATACAGAATTACACGGGTGATTTCAATGAGACATCAAGAAAGCCTGCAAATTGCAAGTAAAGCAAGCTTGCAGGAAAGCCTGCAAATTGCAAAAGCCAGCTTGCAAATCAGGTTTGCTTCTGCAGCATCTTCAGCAAATACAGACTGTAAATCTGTTCCAAGTCACACTTTTTGTGTGAACTTTTCTTACTATAGCTTCTGCAGCAATCAGCCAAATGTAGCAATGTCATTTCATCTTTTGTTTTTTTCTCTGCACAGAAATGGTTTCCATTGCAACAGAAAATATTACTCAACTTTACAACATTATGACCACCCAGGAGCTCAAAATGAATCTGGCAGATTTCCATAATGCTTCAGGAGTGTATCAAACAAATAGGTCTGGATGCACAGATTCAGATGCATGGAACTGGCTCTACACATTTCAGCCTGGATTCCTCTGGTTTATATTTATTCTGGGAGCTATAGAAAATGGATTTGTCCTCAGCGTCCTGTGTTTCCACAAGAGTCGCTGCACAGTGGCTGAAATTTACTTAGCAAACATGGCTCTCGCTGACCTAATGTTAGTCTGTGTTTTGCCTTTCTGGGCCATTAATATTTCTAATAAGTTTGAATGGCCTTTTGGCCTATTCCTCTGTAAAGTCGTCAACTCAATTAGCTACATGAACTTTTATTCTAGCATTTATTTTCTGACATTAGTTAGCATCGACCGCTATCTGGCCTTGGTGAAAACCATGTCTCTTGGACGGATGCGACGGACCGCCTGCGCCAAGTGGAATAGCTTCATAGTCTGGGTGTGTGCATTGCTCATATGTTCTCCTACAATAATGTTCCGGAATCTGCAGTATTTCAAAGAATACAATATCACAGCCTGTGCTCTTGACTATCCAGCCACCTACTGGCACCCTGTAAATAACTGCTTGCTTAATATTGTGGGTTTTGTCATCCCACTCTGTGTAGTTGCCTATTGCACCACTGAAATCATCAAAGCCTTACGAACTAACGAGTTACAGAAACTCAAGCTAATCCAGACAGAGAGGAGAGCCACTGTGCTGGTCCTTGCTGTGCTTTTTCTGTTTATTATTTGCTGGCTTCCATTCCAGATCAGCACACTAATCGACACAGTCTCTTATCTAACAAAGAATTTTGAATGCCTCGAAGACATCAATGAAATAGTGACCCAGATAGCTACATACTGTGCCTTTAGCAACAGCTGCTTGAACCCAGTCCTGTATGTTATTGTAGGGAAGCACTTCCAAAAGAAGGCTGTGGAGTTCTATAAGGACTTGTTCCCAAAGAGATGCAGAAAATCAGAGTCTGTGAAGATGGAAAATTCCATGGACACTTTAAGAACTTCTATTTCCAGTGAATGCCCAAGGAAAAAGTCTGTTATCCCATTACCACGATAGTACACTTTGTTCTTTACAGAGAAAAAGATAAAACTTCTAACATGTGAGCCTCTACTAATACCCAGGTGCGAAATGTGCATAAATGTGTGGCAACATTCATCATTTTGGGGGAACCAATAGTTGGATCTTAATGCGAACTCCAGTTAGATACCTGCTTCTAATGCTATTGCACATTTGTCATGGTCACAACATACATTGTGGTGGATTTACATTTTCATGACTGATTTATATTAGATGGCATCATTGTTTGAAATGTTTCTATTTCTAATGAATGTGTTTGGATGTACATAGAGTTCTTTGAAGAGAGTCCCAGGATAGAAACTACTGTCAGGATTGTGTGACTACTTATGGTACCCATACAGTTTGTATGACTACACAGGAGAGAATCATATTTAAATAAGTTTCTCGAAATCTTGTAGGAGTTTTATTCAGACTGATTTTTAGGAGTTGCCATCTTCCATGCCACTTCCTTCCTCTGCTCCGTCATCCAGAACAATTTTGTTTGATTGACAAACTGAGCCTTTTTGCAACTACTCTGCCTCTGCAAGCAGAGGGTTATTTACGCATGGAATATAACTTAGTAAAAGTAGTGGAAGGAAGGGTGCAGGCAGCTCCCTGAAGCTGTTTTCTTTGTAGCAGGAGAGTGTTTCCTCCTTCTGCAAAGTTCCTGCACTTCCTTTGGGCGAGTAAATGTTGCTTACACTCATACATGCACTTCAGCTCAGAGACTGATTCTTTTAATAGTCAACAACGATAGTTAATGTTTGTGATGCTACTGAATGGAAACATAAATGTTCAGCACAACTGGTATAATCTCACAGTAAGAAGAAAATGAGTACATGAAGGAAAGCATCTATCAACCTTAGAAATACAACAGAAGATAGTAGTTTTGCATTGTTCAGAGTATGCAAGTGTAGCCTCTTTACACTCTCTTATCAACTCTGTTTTCTCTGTAGAATTAATTTGAATGATATTATAAAATACCTCTTCCCAAATTAACTTGGATTTATAATCTTATTTATTTCTACAGAGAAGATAACTGATAGTGAATCAAATTATCAATGTGGATTTTTACTCATAGGACCCTTGTTCTAAACCTGGCTTGGAGATGAACTAAAGAGTACTGAAATTGCCTTTCCTTTCTTTTCAAGGCACTGAAGGCTAGAGACGCAAAATTCCCTAGAGAAACAGAGTTTGATGGCATAATTAAAATATGACAGCTACTATGAGTGGTC
>JAVCKT010015622.1:0-11453 GCA_032273925.1 Rhynchotus rufescens
TGTAGGTGTGCCTGCTTGAGCAGGAAGGTTGGACTAGATGATCTCTAGAGGTCCCTTCCAACCTTAAAGATTCTGTGGTTCCTTCCCCATATGTCTGTCTGCAAGCCATTAATTGTGCTAAATTAAGTTAAAAGTTAAGTTAAAAGTTAAAAAGTTAAGTTAAAAGTTAAAAAAGTAACCTGTTTCTTGGCCGACTCTCTAGGTTTCTGGTTGAACAGCCAAATAGATGGAGCAAGTCTCTCTGAGGTCTCGGCAGCAACTTTGCAGACAGGTAGTACCACTTCCTTCCTTCCAACTAGGAATGTTAAATATAGGCGTTTTTCCATTGCTTGCTTCGTGCTCTAAGTTTTCACTGCATTTCCTCTGAAACTCTGTCTCAGAATTAGAATGATGCTCTAGTTTCAATTGCCATTAGTATCTTTTTTTTTATTTTTATTTTTTTACTTTTTTTTTATATTTTGTCAGTGAAAAAAACATGAAATTTCTCATCCAAAAAGTTTGACTTTGTATTTTTCTTGCTTGCTTTATCCCAAGGAAAGAAATCAGCAGAGTTTCTGATGACTGACCTGCAGCACCGGCACCTTGCACAGAGTCTGGGAGAACTGCACTTCTCACAGCACTTCTCGGTATTTTCCATGTCATGTTAACAGGCAAAATTAAAAAAAGGAAATGATCTTAATGTCCTGAAATCTGCTATCAGGTTTTAAATTTCAAGCTCTGATCATGTGTACAGATGCTCTTAGGGAATTGTCATTGTGGGCTCCTTTGAGTGTGCGTGGAGGCACCATGCTCAAAGAAAAAGAAATCTGTATATACCTTGTATTGAATCCAATATGATGTTACTAAACATGTTGATTGAGAATGCTTTTAGAAATGTTATAAATTAAACAAAATAAAACTAGTCTACACCAATTCTATAAAACTCAAACAACTTTGAACTCTTCCAAAAATATTTTTCTTTTCTTTTTTAAACAGTTCTATTAATGGATGAGAAAGGTAAATGCCTGCAAAGGTAGAATGAAGAGAGTATTTTTTTTTATTTTTAGCTGTGGTTCCTAAAATAGATTTTAAGAAATAACTAATTATTGCAAATACAAATAATTTTGTCTCAGTGGGACTGTGACATGCAAATGCCATAAAAAAGAGCACATATTTTAAAAATACACATTCAGGAGAGAAACAGGCTCAAGTTTTTGCTTTCTTTTCCCCTGAGAGCAGGCTGTGCTTTCCCCAGTTCCTACTTTCTGCAAGCCCGTGTCTCCGGCGTAGCGTGAGCATTGCTGCTGCTGCAGCCCCGAGCCGGTGTCGTTTCCTTCTGTCGTGTGCTGGGACTGACTTCACAGCCATAATTCACTGCCCGCTGTTGCCCTTCGCACCCTTGTCATGTTGATGAGACAAATAGTTCAGCATTTACAGTGGAGGAAGAGAGTACCTGGAAGGATTTAGATCCCAGAAATAAACCAAAGCTACTTCTTGGGCCAGCATTTGCAGCTAATTCCCTTTCTGTGAAGGCTGGAATATAGCTCCTATTTCTTCATCAGCATCTGGAGCATGCAAGAAAAGGGATCAGCTCCAGTATAATCAGATTTCATTTCTTTCTTTCCCTCTTTCTTTATTCTTTATTCTCCTTCCTTTTTATTTTTTTTCTTTTCTTTTCATGGGGAAGTGTCTCCAAAGGTGCAGGGAGGCTGGTCTGGACCTAACCTGCTGTTGTGCTGTGCAGAGCCCAGCAAGGTGGCCTGTGAGAAAGTCACCACAGGCAGGTTCTTCCCCTCCCGCTGCAATGAGCATTAAGACATATTGCTCCTAAGGGGTCTGAGTCTGCTTAGTCCTTAAAGTGGTCATTATTCAGGGCAGAAGGCACCATGCCTTTCCCAGGAGAACACTAACCAGCTTCGATTCTTTATCTCATCTCTACTGGCTTGATTTTTAGCGTCTGATTTTTCTTACCTCTAAGAAGCCCTTTTTAGCCTCTGGGAAAGCCTATTTCCAAGCTGTCATTGCGTCCGGGATTTGCAGGTGTAGAAGCCTCCGTCATGTTCAAGAGCACCTAACCCATCACATGGCAGATCCAGTCTTGAATCGTGAAATGTAAAACGGGTCACATTTAAGAATCATTGCTAAAATACACATGGGCAATTCCTAGATAAACCTAATTGGTGCCATTATTTCTGTTTTATTTGTGTCACTCTTGTAGGGAATTTCTTACACCAATGAAGCTTTGGTTCTTCTGCCTCTGTGGACTATTGTTCCCCAGTCTTGCTCCTTGCCTGGATTATATCCTCATGGATAGATGGCTTCCAGCATGCTGGGAGAGCGCTGAAGGGAATTTGCATTTTGGGAATCATTGCCTGTGCTCCGAAGCAGGGCGGCGTTGGAAGCCTGAGGGATGGGCGCTCAGAAGGCTGGAAGTGCAAAAGTTTTAATGAGAAAAATGTGTTTGGTTTTCCTCCAGACCATTTAGTATGACTGAATAATGCAAAGAACCTTGAATAATAACAAAATGCACCAGAATCCTTTCTCCGTTCCTCAGGTGACCCTCTGCAATTAAGCAGAGAATGATTTGCCAGCAGTTTTTCCACAAGTCCTGCAAGAGTTTCACCTAGACTGTGTTTCCCCATCTTGCTTATGTGAGCATCATAAAATTCAGGGTCAAAAGCCTTGCTAAATCAAAATATAGGACAGCTACTCCACCAGCCCCATTCACAGAGCTCATTAAAGTGCTGTGGAAAGAAATTAGATCAGCATGACATGATCTGAGAAATCCATGCTGGCTCTTAGGTCCTCCTTGATGCCTCCTGTCACAAAAGGAATGATGGCTCTGTATTTGTCAGCCCTCATAGCAGCTGGTTATCTTAATAATGGATAATTTTGAGGGAAATAGATATATTTATTAATCAGTTTGTTTCTTATTGCAAATGTATATAATAGGTAAGCCTGTCTTTCTAGTGGCTCCTAATTCTTTTGATGTGCAATTATGAATTGTAAGATTTTCATATAATTGTAATGCAGAATTTAGAGCAGATGAAAAATATCTCCTTTTATCATTATATTCCTTTAATAAGTAAATAAATGCTTGGTAAAGGAACCAAATCAACATAAGGTTTGAAAGTATATTGCTTTCATTTCAGCCTGAGAAAGAGAAACATCTATGGGAGTTTTGGGGGTATTTTCAAAAATGATATGACTAAATTATCCTTTTAAGCAGAAGAGAGTATGAGTTTTCCCTTTGAAGGAAAAGTAACACAGACTACTGTTTGAATCAGAAGTGACTGAAATTATAGAGTCAGAGATTTTTTTTTACAGAATATTTTACATGGAATCAGTTAGCTAAATCAATCAGCAAGGTTGATTTCTGATTGCAGCAGACATTTAAAACACAAACTGAGAATATTGCAAGCGTTTACTTTCCCAGGCTGAATTATCTTCATATTTTTATGGAAATATATAAATTGCCTATGTTTGACTGACACAAAGATTTCCTTGATGTGTTTTTTATCATTTTTTGCAAATTGCCTCAGTATGGTACATTATCACCAACTCCCTAACAAACTTGCCTTTTTTTAAAGGACTATTGAGTATTTCCTTAAAGCACAATTTACAACTTTTTAGTTTTACTAATAAAATATAACTAGTAGAATATTAAGTGATATGTTGGTTCAGTGGAAAAAAAGACCACAGAATAATATGACCCAAACTCTCTCATGGTGCCAGGCTGCTTTGCCTAACTACCACCTCCTCCTTTCTATTTTAGACCTCAGGAAACACATTCACATTCCTCTCCATACCAAGAACAGCTGGTCTATCTGTCTTCGGATATTTTTTATAGCTTTCTTAAGCTTTAGGACACCACTTGGAAGTGGTTCATCAATAGGTATTAACCCAGATTTTCAAGATTTGCTGCAAACTAAATTAGGTGTTTGTGAGTTGCCTCCGTATTTTCCTTTGGGAATTTCCTTGGATGCTTTCATCTGAGGTGTTTGATTTTCACAGATGCTTTCTCGTATATATGTATTTTATTTTTTCTACAAAGATACAAATCTCATTCTATCTGCAGCAGCAAAGCGAGATTTTGAGGGTATGTCTGTATTTTCCATGCCATCTACTTCCACTGCTATTTCCTTGGTCCAGCTGGCCTCTTGAGCAGTTACTTGTTCCTGCATGTCCTTTTAGCTCTATTGACAGCTTGCCCTGTGTCACTTATTGCATCAGCAGGACATTCCTGTGTGCATGGGGATACCCACGAGCATGTCCTTGAACACTTCCTACTTTTCTTAAATATTTCTGCCTTAAATTGTGAGGCTTAACCATGCCAAAGCCTCTTCTGAACTTGGGAATAGATGTTCCAGTTATCCATATATTTTGGTGCCCATTTGGTCAATACCCTCCACAAATGCCCACGCTGTTGATCTCAATACAAGAGCACAAGAGCTAATGTGTGTTTATGGACTCGTCGGTCCTTGAGGGACTCATGGTCAGTCAAAGTTCTCCTTGGCTTCAGACACCTTATAGAAAGCTGTAAGGTTTCATAGCGGGATGTCAGCCTTGACAAATGCGCTAGGTGCATGGAGCACTCAGACTGTAAACGAGCAATGATTACTTCAGGAGCACGTTGATGAATCTGGAGAAAATCAGAGATAGCTTCCTGTCCAGATAGTCAGGGAAACAAATTAATGGAGAGGCTGCTGCAGTGATAATCATCTGTAAAAGCGCATTTTACGAGCAGTTAGTAGTGTCCCTTTCTCATTGGATGTAATTATTTTTCACTTAGAAGTTCTAAAGGACTAAGTAACTTGCATCTTTACCCGTTCCGTTCAACAGTGCTACCAAATTACACTACAAAGAGTGAAGTTATCCTGAGGGCAGAAAGAAAATAGTACAATATATTCAACATGAATTTTATGTAATCATATATTTTCTTGAAAGTCCTTTTTAGAGTTTTTTTTTTTTGGATTCTTGAAATGAACAATATATTCAAGACATGAAAGCATTTACATCTTAAGTGCTTTGAATGAATATCTCCTCTTGTATTAACAGGGTGGACATCAATGGGAAACAACCAACCGTTACAAATATTTTAACATAAAATTTACAAGACTGAGTTAGAATAAACTAGGACTGAAATGTTAATTATGAGGAAACATCAGTTTTCACAGAGTTACAACACAGTAATTGCTTTTTATGGATTCATAATGTCATGGTTCTCATTATACTAAAGCAAGTTTTTAGCATTTGTTTTCCTTGCTTCATGCTGAAGAAAAGAAATGCATTATGCACCTTCTTATGCAATTGAGCCCAGGAAATACTCAGATTTGTTTTCTGCAGTAGTGCTGTGATAGGTTGGAAATGAAGGACCCACTGCTTCTTATCAACAGGCAGTCTCTGATTGCCAGTCCTCCACATTAAATGGAATCCAATTATCCATTAAAATTATTTGTTTTCAATAACTCAGCTCAATTTCAGAGTTATGGCAGTCAGTTTTAATTGTGCTACGTCAGTCCTAAAAGTCTACAGTCTTCGTCTAGATCTCATTACCTACGCCTGCATTACTGCTTAAGCATCCTTAATTAAAACGAAATTCAATAATTTCATTTGGCTTCCTATTAAGAACACCTATGAAATGTGTTTGTGCTTTTCTAGGGACCCTCCATAGGAAATGGAGCACGGCCAGTGGGCGAGGAAGAGGAATGAGGAAGCAAGGAACAGTAACGAGAAGCTGTTTCTTCCATGGCCATTTTTCTTCCTCATTCCTTGTTAACACCAGCTGCCTGTGTGTGATCTGTCATTGCTTCTTGCAAATGAGCCTTGTTTTTCCACATTTTTCAAGGAAAGAATTTATGATTTTTTTCCCATATAAACCATATGTGTAAACAAATTTCCTACTCATGAAAATATATCCATGGTTTGGAGAAAATGAATATATTATAGCTATATTAACATTGCTCCCCTGCTGTTTTTTGAGAAATGACAGACAGATATCTTCATTTACCAGCTAGACTACTGCTGCAGCAAATTATCACAAAATACACAAGGCTGAATATGTCAGAGACCTGGGTATGATCACGTGCAGACAAAATTTAAGCTTAAGGACTCTGAAGCCCTGTCATTTGCTTTGCGTAAGAGGGGCTATGGCTTCGGTGCAGTCAGCGCTGCAGCCTCCTTGCAGCCTAGGGCAGCCAGCCTAGGTGACACTCACCAGCCACCGGCAGCGGGGAATCTTTTGTCTCCAAGTTCATGCCAGCAGATAAAAATTCTATAGCCAGATTTCAGTTCTACTTTCTTAAATTACCAGCTGCACTAAGTACAGTGCAAGAAAAATACAACAATTTCTCCTGCTGCAGAGTGTGATTAATTTCACTTAAACATAACAAAGCCAAATCTTTAGGCATCAATTCCCATTCTCTATTCTGAACAATCCATCATTTCCACGACAGGCCAATCTGACTCCAAGAAAGAGAAATTTGCTATTCTTCTCTTTGCCAAAGCTTGCAGATCCATTATGCTGGGATTTTAATGGATGCACGCCTCCAGGGTGTGAAATATAATCATCCTTTAAGTGTTAAAATATACAAAACAAGGTATATTACACATAATGATTCTTCTACCTTCTCTTGAGCCTTAAAACATAGAGTTACACCAAAATAACACTATTAATATTGCTGAAATGCTGTATTAATATCATGTATTCTTGATACAAGGTTCTCCTCAGTTAGGTCTTAGGAGGCCTGGCTTTCAAAGCCTGCCCGTAGGAAGAGTGTTTCTTCAGTTAATGGATGCTTGGTTACTATGAGCATTTGGTATGAATTTCAAGTGCATTTGGCTGGAAAAGCCTTTTGCATTCAACAGAAAAGTGCTTGTTGAGCAGTGCTAGCAGCCAGGCTCAATCTGGTGGAAAAGCAGAAGAGCAGCTACTGCTGGAGTTCAGTCTAAATGAAGCCCTCAGTAGCCAAATGAGATTTTTGAGGCCAAATTCAGTGAATTTTTGGGGATGGAACAATGACCTAAGGAAACATTTGCTGTTGGATTTGTATTATGATGTTATCCAATCTAGTTAATTAATTAGGTAATAAAAAGTGAGAAAAGGGCAAAGAAAGATGCCGTACAAAGATATTTACGTTGTCATCTTAGTAAGTAAATTTGCTGAAGGACAGAAGAAAGACAGATCAGACTCTCACTATGTAATAGGTTGATTAAATCACAGACATCTACAGAGTCGGCTAAGAAAATGTCAGCAATATCTGCCCAGGTATTGCTGGTCAGGTGAGAAAATGCTTACCGCAAGAATAAAGTCTCAAGAGCAAAGGCACAGAACTGGCCGGGCTATAATGCAGAAAGAAAGATTTGCAGCTGGAACTATCAGAAGAGGAAGTAGCAATAAGGCATTAGAATTAATGAGAAGGCAGGAAAAGGTGGTTATGTTATTTCATGGGACAGGAAAAAACAGGAAGAGAAACAAGAAGGCGGCTTGAATGTTTAATGCCTGTTTTTCTATCTGTTCAGGGAAAAATATTAACAGTAAGCAGATGCTCCTTAGAATTAATATTAATGTAGCTAATAACAATGCAGCACACAATAGGGAAACATTTTTTATCTGAGTTCAATGCACTCAACTCATCAAGACCTGGCAAAATCCATCTGAGCATTTGGGGAGCTAAACACAGCAATTTCTGAACTATTTGTGATTACCTTGGAAAATTTGGGAAGGGCATGTAGGGTCCCCATGGCACAGGAAAGAACAAATAGCAAATAGAGGACCTCTCTTTAGAAAGAGGAAAGATAAGGAGACGGAGCTATAGACTTATCAGCATAACCTCTGTGAAGAAGGACACTGAAACATTGTTTAGCAATCTATTCGTAAGTGCTAAGAGGAGTAAGATGATAAAACATCCAGTGCGATTTTCTCAAAGGCAATAGTGTCAAGCCAACAAATTCTCCGTTATCAGAAGAGTAATTGGGGAGAGAGCAAGGAGTCATTCTTTTGCCCTAGGAGCTCTCTTTGCACAGTCGTACCTGACTTGCCCGTGAATGAAATACGATGAAGGTGAAATTATCCTGCTGGGGACGGGCCATCAGTTGAAACGCTCGGACACCAGTTATCAGCAGCCTGTCTTCGGCCCATGATATGTGTCTTGCAAAGGGCAGTCCCGTATCCAGTACTCTTCAATATTTTCCTTGACCAGTGGATGACAAAACAAGGAATCTAAGACATACTAATACGTGAATACAGTGAAACCATTATTTTTGGAGATGCTAAGAATTTTCAATGCTGACAAAAATAATTTTGTTTGGGAGAAATGTTTGATCCTGTCTCAGAGCTGGGAAAACACGACCTCCTGAGGTCCCTTGGAGACAGACTTCCCAAGACCACACTACTCTTGCACTTTGATGACTTTTCCAAAGCGGTTTGAAAAAACTGGTTTGCGGTTACACTGATGGAGATTATCTGCTTTTGGGGAGACTGTTATTGCACCTACTCAAGGGATAAATCCACTCTGATTACCCTGCTGCTGCAAAATGGAAGCAGGGTGTAAGCCCTTGTTGTGAGGCAGCAGGCCGTCAAGCTGCCTTCGGCCACTGGCGTCATCATCCTGCAGGGGAGACCAAGTGGCACGGGAAGCCCTGGCGGAGAGAGGAGGTGGTGGGGACCAGCTGTAGATGTCTGGAGAGGACAGCACCACAGTTCACAGCTGCAGCCTCTCCAGAGGGAATACGGTGATTTTCCTTCCCCTCATGCCCAGCAGTCTTCCTCGTTTGAGAGAGGGGAGACTGAGGGCACAGCACATCTTAGTGTCATTATGTTCCAGAGAGGACAGTAGGATCTAATTCCAGAATAAGAAAGCAGGTCCTTACCTGAGCTTGCAGAAGCCCAGGGCCTGCTGAACCATCTCTGCTCCCCGCTGTATATGGCTGGCTTAAGTTTTCATCCAGAGGGATAGCCAAAAATGAGGAGTGCCCAGCATGTTATAACACAATAGGGATACAAGGGAAAAACAAACAAACAAGACCACTCAACTTTAGCTTTCCTATGGTGAGAAATGTCCTGGTTGCTGTTTGGCCTATTTCAAACATCCCTAGCTGGAGGCATCACTACCAGTTAGTGGGAGCTCCTCCACGATTTTTGCAAATAACAGGCTATTTGTTCCCCTGTGAAGCTGAAACGATACCTGGACTATCTCACAGAGGGACGTTCCTGCTCCTTTGTTCCAAACGAAGTGGTTGAGCAAGAAGGGTTGTTTTCTGCAGACAGGTGTTACTAGGGACAATGATACTAGATACAGCTCCACTGCACTTTGTGACAAGCTTGTTATCTCAGTTAAGGCATCTCTAGAGCTTCAGCAATCATTATTGGCATTGAATATGCAAAATGTTGCTGTTTTTCTTTGAAGAAAAATTCTGAGACATGACATTTAAGCTCATGCTATTTCTCAGGCTTGGAAAGTCTAACGTGCATGGGAACTCCTTTGTCTTTTGTAACTCCTTTACCATTTATTTCCTTTATTCTGTTTTTCTTGTACAGAGTACGTTGTGTCAATAGAGTCATTTACTAACGACAACTCTATTGACTAATAGAATTTATAGCCTTTTTTGAATTAGTGTTACGGGATATTACTTACTTTTGGATCTCAACCAGCAATCCTGATGATTTATGACATTTAATGACATCAGGTGGCATAACACACTTATTTATTTTAAAATTTCTGCCATGCAAAGCTCTGTGCAATGAAAATTGTCATTTTTAATGGTACCTCAGAGATTCAAAATGAAAACGTAGAAAATCATGTTCTATTTTCATTCTGGCAGTCACATTCATTAAAGCCATTAAGTTAAATTGAAATTAACTTTACAAGATCATCGACATGTTTAAACTGTCTATTTTCCTCCAACCTTTTCCTGTTAAAATTCTTTTGACATTAGTGTCTGATCCGTTAAGAAATGACAGTCAATGCAGATTGATGGCTCTGAACGTTTGAGACATCTGGGAATGTTCAATTTGTCATTATTCTGCCTCCATAAAGAGTAGGCCTCGCAGAGGGTCACCTCCCTCCTTACAAAACTTGTAGCTTCGCTGACAGTAAACAACTTTGGGCACATCCCTAAGTCCTTTAGGAAGAGGCCTGAGCTGCTCCAGAGAGGTCAATGCATCTCTTCACACTATTAGAACATGCTACGGAAAAGCGTCCACTGCACGGGCTATGAATTAGATACCCCTAAATCTTCGATATTTTCATTCCAAGATTGTTCCTGACATGACAATTTAGCTGAAATCTATGGAAATTAACAGGGGAAATCACAACAGCATCCTTGGATTTGGAAGAGGTGCCATGCACAAGCATTTAGGCCCCCAAATGTTGGTTGCTGCTGTTCTCCATCCCAGCCTGATTTGCCACCGTGGATTTCAAACATAAAACCCTCCTTTGGCAGGACAAAGCTGTTCAGAGGTACCTGAGTAATGGGGAAATCTCGCACTATACAGCATATCCTCAGCTCTGTCTTCTTCTGAAGCAAGAAGATTTACTTAAAAAAAATAGTACTTCTACTGACTCAATAACTGAAAACTTAAAAAAAAATCTGATCAACGGATGAAATTCTGAGGCTGTGTAAATCCGTGGTGAAAGACATTGCACTGATGTGCCTAACAAAAGTCATAGATTTAACTGTTAACTTGAGTATCAATAAAAGCGAACATTGGCAGCAATTGCATCTTTATAGTTATCCTGATATTTTCAATACATATAGAATGACAGATGTTACCAACATTTAAAGTAATGAAACTATGGGTAAGGGAAGATGCCAAGACTTTAACAGTTCTCATGCTACAAATATTAATTAAAGGGAGATAAGAATTTTCTTTTTAATGATCGCAAGCTGAATATTGCAGTTCTTGATACGTTTTTGTTCTGTAGCTGCTGCAGGCTATGGGCCTTGGCACAGGAAATTTGAATATATTATCGCTGTGTGCAGCACAAATGTCTGGCTATAGACGTAGGAAGCTGGCAGGATGAGGAGTTTCTAGGCAGAGAACTGGGTAGGAAAGGGATAAGCCGTTGACTGTCTAGATGGAAATGCTGTCAGGCAGCTTGCCAGCAACGCAGCAGCGAGAGCAAGGTGGTAAATGCGAGTCGCCTGCCCGGCTCTGCTGCGTGTTGGGGCACTTGTGCATGGCTCATGAGCTGTGCAGGCCAGGTGTGCTAGAAGGAGACCTCCAAGTGCTTGAGCTCCGGGATGGGAAAAGTGCTTTGATTCGTTGTCCACAGGTCCAGGTCTGGCCAGAAGCATCCGCAGGCCTCTATGCAAGGGGAGTTACTCTCTATTCCCAGAGAAGCAAATCTGGAAGGGCAAAAAAAAGAGCGGGTTTGAAAACTGAGCAGAACAACCGTAGGTGCTGCCTTTTACTCCCTCTGTAAGCAATGGACCATGTTTCCCCTCGATGCGTTTCCAAAGCAACAGTAAAT
>JAVCKT010015629.1:5420-21391 GCA_032273925.1 Rhynchotus rufescens
AAAAGGTCTCTCTATGCTCTCTGTGCACATATTTAAAATCTAGTAATAAAATATCACTACTGTACCACTATGGAGTCTCTTTGAGATGCTCAATGAAATACTTGAATTACAAAGTAACAATTTCTATTGTGAGGAGTTGCTGCTATTCTCTTTTTATTGATGTCATAAAGTAGGTATTTATGAGATGAGGTTATTAAGATCAATAGTATAAATGGAACACCTAATTCTCTCTTTTTCAGGCCAGCACAATGCATTCCTCCAGTGGAATCTGTGAGAATAAAAGGTGACTGGATACTGTCAGTTAACCCTAATCCAAATGCAAAGAGCTCACCCTATTAACAATGAGTCATTTTCACATGTTTCTTAGATCTAAAACTATCTTGTCCCTAAGTAGCCTTTATGAAATTTACAGATTTGAATTCATTGCAGAACTGGATTTGCCACATTTACAACTACCATTGAAACTATATTTTTCCTTCTTTAAAAGAAAAAGAGGAGAAGGCACATCACTTTAGCTTAAAATCTATTTAGTGGGGTATTTTTCATAAATATGATGCATCTTTTTTTAAAATAAAAAATCCTTTTGCAAAGAGAAAAAAAAACCCTCAGAGTATAGGCCTGATATTTTAAAGAAGTCTTTGCCACACTCTACGTAAAGCCACTTTGCTGTTACCCCACCATGTTTGAAACATGAGAGTAGGGAGTAAAATAGCTCTATACAGCAAACCTGCAAAGTAATTTTGAAAGCCATGTGCTATACAATGCCATCACGTCTCCAAGTCTTTTGTTACAGAGAACTTGTTACATGCTTAAACATGGGTGCATTGATATAATTAAGATGTTTGTACTTATAGAAATACAAGGAGAATCTTAAAAAGCAACACCATTTTATAGCCTGCTAAATGTTCGCTGAAGACATGCAGAGAAAAGCTATCAGGAAAAGACAAGGAGTGTCCAGACCTTTGACTCCATCTAAAAAAAAAACAAGCAAATAAATAGAGGAGTAATTTTCTGATGGTGTGTAACTATATTAAGTTACCTTGTCATAGTTTTGCAAGCATGGACAGGAAGGCTCCCTGAGCAGTGTTTCTGTACCTAAAATGCTCCTGTAGTCATGCCACAGGGCACTAGCTTTAGCGTGAACTATTCTACAATAATACTAGCTAACCTGTGCTCATACTTATTCTTTATCGCTGAAGAAAAAAAGTACATTTTATCAAAAAAAAAAAAGAACTTCAAGTATAGATTGAAAATTTAGAGTTCTCAAATTTAAAAAAAGAATCTTTTTGAAAGAAAATGAGCATTAAATTTCCATTTACCAAAAACAATTTTCCTATAGCAAAAGCTTAAGTGATTACTTGTAATATAAGCTATATTTTTAACTTTGCAGATAATTTATAAACTGCCACCAGCACCATGCACTATTATGCTTTGTTTTGTTTAATAATTCTAGAGACGTCCACAAATGAAATCATTGTCGCGACTGGGAATGCTTGGTTTAGCTGACAAGGATTTAGGTACAATGTCCTAAGGATGTAGAATTAAATGAGGACTTTGTCCTTCTCTTCTGGTCTGATCCCAAAAGATGTTTGGACTAGATTATCTTCTACAAAGTGTTTTGCCACGGAGTCCCTAGAGAAGACTGCCTCCTTAAAAGGACAGCATATTAATCTAATAAAAATCCAATCTATGGAGATCCATTAATGTGCAACTGGGAAAACCAAAACAAACGAGATACTAATATAAAAAAACCTTAGTGAATTCCTTGGTGCATTATATGTACTGCAGCATTTACAAATGACCACATGGATTGTGTAATATCATCTACTGTGGAGAGGCTCTTTTATAGGTCCCTGTGGGCTGAAATGTTTAGACACAACGGAGCAGAGCAGAGGGGCCAGTTGTAGATTTAACTGGGAATTCTTCTGTTTATGGGCTTGTATCTCAGCCATAGCACTGCTTTAAAAATTGCTTTTGAATTTAATAGGAGGAGAGCTTGACCCCAAAACAGTAACAACATATGTATCCCTTTAACTAAGCTGTGCATGAGACTGCAAATTGAAATGTAGAGAGATATTAGCTATGTGAGTTAAGATGCCATTAGCTAAACTGTCCAGGAAGGATAACTTTGTCAATTGTCATTAACACATTTTTTATCCTGGTACTTTAGAGATCAGAACTGTTAACCTGGAAATGGCATTCTGATTTAAATCTCCTTAATGCTCGGAAGGTTTGGTCATTTCTTTACAATATCACATTGCTCTTCGAGGAGAGTCCTTCCTTGGCTCAGCATCTGTAAATTGCCTCTATGTGGATCTCACTTAAGAAAGGGGAAAAGGATCCTTTCAATTGTTTCATGAGTTGCTCGGATCTGTCATAAAACTGTCACCTTGGATTATTGCTTAAATGTTGGCTGCAGGCTGAAAACAGCATGTCCACGCAGCACTCGCCCAGTTCAGGTGGGGTTTATAAAAGGGAAATTGTTGCTCTACAGGGAGATACCTGTTAACCTCATTCATTTGTAAAACTGGCTACATATTTCGGCACTTGCTTGTGCACTCTGACACTGACAAAGCTTATGACAAGATGAAGCAGATAGACTTTATTTATGTAAGGTTCTCAGAAAGTGAATGTGCAGAGCAAACTTTATTAACTAGACCTGAGCTTGCTCTGTGTCAACCAGCTGCTTTTTTTCTGCAGGGAGACCTCAGAGCTTCTGCTGTTCTGCAGGACTGGGATGCAGATGATACTGCACTCAGTGAGCAGAGCAGCGCTCCAGCTTTATGTGCATTTTTCCACCTTGTTGTTCAGATGCCCTTCATTAAGCTGCAGGGTTGAATGAGACAGAGGCTGGAAAATGAGGAGCCTTTCTTGGGGAGTGTTTCAACTCCTATAAGCATCAACTCCCAGAGCAATGCAGGAATCACTCAGCACCTTACTGGAATAGATTCTATATGACTACGTTGATTTTGTTATATAGCTATGGAATAATCACTAAATAATGCCAAATTCAACTTAAGAATATTGTAAATACGTCTACATTCATATTTAAGAGATATTTTTACTAGCCTGTATTAAAATCAACTCTAGTTGTATTTAATCTGGCTGGATATTTTACTACATTTTTACTACATTTATCACTACATTCTCTCACCATCTCAGAAAATTTAGTAAGAAAAAAACTACTAAAGACAAGAATTAGTGCAGAACACTTCTAAGCTAATTCAGCTGGATTTGTACCATTATCATTTCAGAGCGTTCTGTTCTTGCACTGGAAAATCACCATTTTCCACTGAAGTCCCCATTTTTGCACAGATTCCCCATCCTTAAAGAACCTGGCACACATTTGGGAGAAAAGAATGAAAAACAAGTAAGGGATTGTACCATAACCCCCACAAACCTTTTATCACCAGAAGATCATTTTATTTGAGCTGAGCAACTGCCTGGCTAAGATGTAAAAAAAAGACTATAAGCAGGAGCAGAAAACTGGAAATAAAGTGTCAGACTGGATGCAAGGGCCTGGGGCTTGAACTGAAGCATGCTCTGCCTCTAGGAATATATTTGAGGAAACTCCATCTGAACTTCAGGAAAACTCAGATTTTTGACAATTTCCAACATCAGACAGCCCAATAAGAAAAATGTGACATTCAGAACTTATGCATTAATCCAGTGTCTAGGATTCACAGCCAGGTTGGGGATGTGCTGTGAATCCAGTGCTCCATCCCCATTCCTAACTGGTGCTAACATAGAGGGTTGGAGGATAAGGGGATAAGCCCGGAAAGGAATAGTGACAAGGATTTCTCTCATTTTCACTTCACTGAGGAAGCATGTTTTGCCTGATGATTTGAAATGGTTCAAGGTCTACTCTTGCAGGCAGAAGATTTCTCCCAGTTTTGTGCAGGCACCAAAATAACCAACACAATCCGTAACTGTCTTCTGGAAATGTTGTTGTTCTGCAACAGTTCTGACCATGATCATGTGGCTTCTCTGCAACAGCTCTTGGTACCCTGCTGCCTCACACCATTCCTTTCTTTAGACTCCCACATTCTCAGAGGGGGAAAATACAGCAAGGAGGAAGAGAGGAAATACAGCACACTTCCAGGCTGCTATCTTGTCTAAGAATTTCAGTTGGGCAGATTTAGAAAAAGACACATCCCCAACTAGGCTTAACCTCAGAGCCTCACACTCAACCTTCCAGACTGCCCATATTTTCTGCTCTACTTTCCCACCCTACTGTGACACAGCAAGACACTTGGATTTTTCCCCTGATTACATACAAGCTTTGTAATATAACTGCTGTATTGCAGTCTAGGATTTCATATATTGTAATCAAGTACGATCAATTCACTGCAGGTGCTATGGCAGGCAGAGGACGATGCAGTCCCTATTTTTGAAGTGCTCCCAACCTAACTCCTAGATGTTGCTACCAATAGGGGTGATTGGCAGTGCCTTCTGCACTTCGAGGAGATAATTGTGGTGCTATAGCATAGGCAAGTGGGGCTTATTCTATAGTCCTGCTATTTCAGAAAAAAAAAAATCTGTAAGAACAGGATGGGGTAAACGACTAAGGTTACAGTGATGCAATTACATTCTCACTTGAGCCAGGCACAGGTGTGACTGAGACAATCTGAGTGATTTTTTTGTACCATATACGTACTCAGTCAAAAAAATCCAAAAGACACGAGGCTGTAACTCTTCCTCACTCATCTTCCTATAACCACTAAAGAGTAGGTGAATTTTCAGTGAGGAATTAATGTTATGAAGGGGTTTAATATTATATAGCTCATGGCACACCAAAGATCATTAGCTCTTAGCTCATGATAATCCGGATAGAATTTAACCTACAAAACTTAAAAGGTGAGTCTGCATTACATATTAAAAAAAAAAAAAAAAGAAGAAAGAAACCTCTATTTTATACCATCAATGCAACAGTCCAATGCAGTTGCTCTTAAAGGTAACAGGGCTCTTTCTGTTGATTTTACTGGGCTTTGGATCAGGTCCTGACAGTCAGGACTCTGAACTGTGTGATATGTAAAAGTGTCTTTTTTAAGTGCTCCTTGCAATCAGATAAAACCCTTTCCTAAATGGCATCATTCAATATACAGATTGTAGCAGGTAATTGTAATTGTAAATTACGGCAGCAAGCTTAGAATCAACTATTTAAGTACTCACCTGGCAAAACTGCAAAAGCTAACTTTTTTTCCTTCACTTTCCAGTGTATATTTCATTTTTCATGGCTCCTTAGCTTAGATATTGAAGTGGGCAATTTGAACTGAAACTTGGCATAGAAGTTTTCAGCCTCCAAGCAAATATTTGTCATTTAAAAATCATGAGGCTGTTGAGTAAAACTTGGCAAACTGTTCTAAAACTACATATATGGCAAGTATATTTGCAAAGTATTAATGCACAGAGTAGACATACTTTCTGGCAAAGCACACTCTCACACATGTGTGAGTGCAAACGCGTAAAATACACAAATCCCATTTCCTTGCACGTTGGTACTCCTCATAAAGCTGTGCTTATGGCTGTTTGCCCCACAGATATGAACATGAACACCAGTTTAGATGTGCCCTACATAATAAGTAATGCTTGGTATTCCTGTGCACTTGAATAATAAAGTCTAATCCCTCCAAAAGAGGTCTTAATGAATAATATGCACATAGGCACACATTTTGAAAGCATACACTTCAACAATACAAAAATCAAAACACAAAAGGTAAATAAATATATTTACACATAATATAAAACTATCTAATGTTATTCTTTTTACAAATAACACGGGGGAGTAGAGATATTTCATGAGACTTCATGATGTCTAATGTCTACCTGGTTAAAATTGCCAAGTTTTATCTTCATCCTGGCAACTGTGAAAGCACAGAGAAGCCTTCATTGTCATTAAATGTAATGAGTGATAAGGCTAACCAGCAGCTGGTGGAACTTCTTAGACCTTGTAGGGCTGCTCACTCTGAAGTCAAGAAACCACGGCCCAAAGTCCAGGGAAGAATCAAACCCAGGAATAACAAGGTAAGGCGCCGCTCATATAATATCAAATACAAAGGACTTTGTTGCCAGAGTGAATGACCTAAGAAGTCATGGGTCTGCTCGCTGCCAGCACAAAGGTGTTTAATCAGTTTTCTTCCCATTGACTCTAAGTGACTCAATATATAAACTCAGATGGCAGACACTACACTACAATAAAAAAAAGAAACAAGCAGTTAAATTCAGATTGGAAGCTTTAATTTAAAAATGTCCATGCTTGTCAATTCAATTAGATGAGAATTTACTGGCAAGATGAGCTAAGTGAGTCTTGCCAAAATATAAGAAGACAGATTCATCTGATAACTGTCTGAAGCAGGTACAACCAGGCTAGACATTTCCCTCTGCTTTGTAAGTTTCCTCCCTTGCATCCACAGATCAGTATTGTCCCATCCCTGAAACAGGAAGAGGTCCTGCACTTGCAAACTGCCTGTTTTGCCATTCAGCTCCTTCTTCTGCAGTTTCCCAGTCCTTTCTCCTTTACCCAGAGGTGGCAGGGCGTCTCAGATGTTCATACCTACCAACTGCAACTGCCTGCCACGCTCACGTAGTCCCAGTTTGACTGTATTTTCCAACAAGCTAATCTACCAGATATCCTACAGGAATGGGAGGACAAAACAGTGCTACCACAGGTCTCTCCTAAATCCCTACAGAATTTTTTTTTCCTTTTTGAAACTCTATACATTAAAAAAAAAGAAAAGAGCTGTGATTATGCGGTATGCACCTAATTAAAATGTACTATAATTGTTGAAGTATTTTACTGAAGTCATTTTTTTTTCAAGCGACAGGTTTACCAGATGATAAAACTTGTCTTGTGGTTTCTCTGCCTTTGCCAGGAAGCTCAGAGCTAAGTACAGAGGGTGGGGTCAGTCCTGGACATCAACCCCCTCCCCGTGAATGGCAGCATTCTTCTCTAAGCTCTCATGCTCAAGGCTTAAGTCAGGCTTTTTGCCAAACACTCAAGTCCAAGAAAAATAGCCTAGGTGGGTGTTTTGTGCACAGAGATGACTGAGGTTCATTTCAGCTAGATGGATAAACCTTTTGAAATCTGGCTTGTTACAACTGACTATATTATAGATCAGAATTAGCTGTTTATTGAAAAGCACATCGAGAGGAATGTAAATTGCCCGTGAATCAGAATGACCTGGGAGTGAAGCACCAGCTGCATTTGGGGAAAGTATTGTCATCTATTTGTGCACACAATGCAACCATTTATGTATGGATTCTTCTTTATCTTCTTTTTTTTTTTTTTAATGACCATGCTTCAGTTACGTCTGTTCAAGTTTTTTCTCATTCTTCACAAAAATGATGTACGTACATATGAAAGCTGTAAGGAAAATCTTAAGACCCCTAAGTATCCTTTTCTGTGTGTATATAATTTTAATAGAGATCTATGCCATCAGGGCTATTTCCTTTTGGTGACAGCAGATGAAATTACATTACCTATGAAGAACTTCTGTGATGTTACACCTAACTTAGACCCCAGTGCTCTCTGTGGCCCTGTATTGCTTTTATGTACTATAGGATATTCCTTTGCATTAGCAGCTAAAGCTCCAGATTATAAAACATCGCACATCTAATTTGTTTGTCGTCATTTTTTTCATATATGTAGGAAACACACACACAGACACATATATATATATATATATAGGCTTTCATATCTGCACAAAATGGTTCAAATGAACATTGAAACCTGGGAAGATACAAGCTGGAATGTCACCTGAAAATTCAAGGGAAGAAGAAGAAGAAAATACAGTATGTCTGCATCAAAGGCACTTGCCTAAAGCACTGGGATAAAATTAAAATTCTTACCGATCCCAAAGAGAATCAGTGTTTTTCCTTCCTTTTTCTTGCCTGTGAAAATGAGCCTCTTTCTGTTCTGATAGCAGCAAAAACAAGAGGTGCCCCAGTCTGCCCTGGTCTCTAGCCAGAGGGAAGTGCAGAAGGGCACTGGCATGACATGGCATTGAGGCTGCCAGCGCCAGCTCAGCCCTGGCTTCTGCCCTGAGATGGCTGGTAGTGCCATTAGTCACCGTGTGTCATTTAACCCACGGCAGTGTCACAGAGGACACACAGGTGAGGTGAGTCAGGGCCACAGGCAGCTTGATCAGGTCAGCACTCAACCCAACTAATGCAGCCTGTTCTTCTGTATTTAATTTGATCGGACTGACCCCAGACTAGGTGAAAAGGCTCTTCTGCTGCTGCCATGAGGGAGCAGTGCCCTGTGCCCGTCATGCAGGGCAGACATCCTCCTAGAACCAAAGCGACAGCACTCTGTGTGATGGGAACCTGCATCCTCTGGAATCTGAGCTAAAAAGAACCATATCACTACACATTAGGGATCAAGGAAATCATAAGACTATAAGAAGTTTAATTTACTGATGATCCAGCCTGCATTTGATCCAACAGTGATGTAAATAAACTTGGCAAAATCAGACCTTCGTTGATTAACATGGTGTTGACAGCGCCCTATTGGGTTCTATTAGGACCAAGGCAATTATTATGGTGTTTATGTTGCACTTCTATGGGATTTTGAGAATTATACATTCTGCAAAAATCCTAATTGCAGAAACATTGTGGAAATGCCTTAACAAAATTTAAAAAAATATATTAACAGGTAAAATTGCCACATTTTCTAAAGGTAAATGCAGCTGTAACATATCCTGTTGTTCAAAGTATATTAAAAATGCACAGACCAAATTATGAAAATAAACTATTGAATAGCAACTTATTACATAAATGGTATCCATTCTATTTTCAGAATAAACCTGGGATCCCGCAGAAGTATCAGGCAATCGTAAAATTAATATTAGTCTAAGTCATATGCATATGCATAAGTAAATTAAATTAAAGCTGAACAGTCAGCCTCAACTCCGGTACTACCTAAGCCTAATTAATTTACTTGCACTTCTTAAATGTTGTTTGATATTACATATTTGTTAAGATTGTGCTAGCTTTTTTAAAAAACAGCTTTTAAAAGGAAAAGAGCATAACATGGATATATCAGTAGTTCGAAGAAGTGATCCTAGTATTGTTAGAGCTACTGTTAAGTTTTGAATTCAAAGTTACTATTTCCAAATACTCATCAGCAACCACATTAAGATGCCCACTGCATGCTGCGAAACAGACATGTTTTTTTTGTGTTTCCCCTGCCCACCCATGAACAATAGTTCATGTCACCCAATGTTATGTTCCAATTCCCCCACCATCAAGGTGTCTGTCAGCCCTGTAAGCACCAATTGCTGGTAGCCAAGCAGCATAGTTTCATAACCTTTCCTTCAAAAAACACCTTCCATTATACTCTTTGCATCTGTTTCTTCCACCTTAGATGCTGCTTAAAACAGCTAAGTAAAGATCTTTTATTGAGAATCCAAGGTCTGATCCAGCATCCATTGAAGTCAACTTTTGTACAGTTCAGTGAGGCGAGATACACACAGCCAAAGTAGAAAAAAAAGAAAAGGAAAAGAGGAGACAGACAGATAGACAGATGCATCAGATGGACAGACTTGTCTAGTTGTCCAGTGCCCCTCAGAGATAGAGAGAGGAAGGAGCACAGGCTATGGGTGGTGTATTTCCATGGGTTGATGCCCCACTGGTTTGCAAAGCAGGAAAGCAGTGGATTGTTACAGTTCTTGCAGTTTTTCTCCTTTATACCATCAGTAAGCACTTTATTTCCTTGTTGTTCTCAGAGAACAATTTTAGGTGATTTGCACCTCTTTGTCAAGGTATCTCCTGTAAAACTTCCCATAGGCATCACTGGACATTGGATCAGGGTCTGCTCAGGTCCCTGAGCTAAGTGAATTTTATGAACAAATGTTGAGCCAGTCATGGATGTTACCTGGAAGCCTTTTCCGAAATAGCAAATTGCTTTTGGGCTGAACACCAGCTCTCATAGTACTTATAGATACATTTTGGGAAATGATCCTTTATTTCCTGGATTTGACACCTGATTGAATCATCCTTTTGCACAACCTCTGTTTCTTTCTCTTTTGCAAGGCTGTAATTGCTACCTCATTTCAAGGCTTGACACCTGAACCAATACAAGATGTAGGGTATGAGCAGGCCAAGCACAAGCAGTTGAAATACAGCCCTCAGCTGGGACTTGATAACTGTGTATGTACATGCTTCTAGACTGTCACAAATATGAAACAGAATTGATTGTCTAAAACCAGACTCATAGTGAATTTAAGCCACTTCCTGGGTAACTTGAGCTAATTTGTTTTTCATATGCAACAGACCTGCTTGGACATGTCTCAGGAGACAGGTGGGAACTTCAAAAGATGTTAATCAATGAAAATCCTCTGTCAGGCCCTTAGTCTATAAGGTATTTGAGGTAGGACCATCTTTTGTTTGTTTTTTTAGCAATGAGTCCAAGTTCATTACAAAAGTTACAAGAAGCCAAATTAACAAAGCATAAATAAGATGTAATAAATATCAGTAATTTGGTGTTATGGATATTATTATTACAGGACATTTTCCTTGTGAAGGTTAATTCATTAAGGACTCAAAAACATTTGGAGGTCCCTGTAAAAAGAAATTAAGAAATGCAAAAGCATAAATTTGATATCATGTTATTTATCAGCTGTCTGGTTAGCATTTGTGCTCAGTCTGCAAGTTTCACATGTAAATCAAATACAATGAGCCTATGACATCTCACAAGATTTACGCAGATGGGACCTGACCATTCCTCTCTGAAGTCACTGAAGGTGCTCTGGGTCTCTAATGAATGCAAATGGGAGAAACAACACAAATATCATTTTCTTTTGTAATACTTTCAATTAGGTTGATAAAATGCCTCTGCATAAAAACATATAGCTCATAAAAAAAGCAAATCCTGTACATGCTAGAGCTGGTGTGGATAAGGATAATAGACACAAGAATTGCATTACCATGATAATACAATAGGGAAGTCTCCTGTCTCTCTTTTGAATAACCTCTCATGCAAATTTCAGATGTTGACCATGACATCAGACCTTCTTAGGGCATCGAATTGTGTTTCCCTATGCTTACAATATATTTGATTTCAATACAAAAATGCAGACTCATCAAAAGCCCACCTCTCTGCCAGTATTCAATTATTTAAATACTATACAATGTATGTTTTTCCTCTCTGAATCTTGCATTGAGTACTTCAGGCAGGCTAACAAATAAAATAATATGAAAAGGACAAAAATAGAAGTGCTGAAAAAATTTAATCAGGAGGGAGCTTTCCTAACCAACTTTCCTAACCTTTGGCATGTTGTTTAAAAAGCTGATTCTAAACTGTATTTAAGCGTACAGCAAACAGATATCCAGATTCTCTCCATGATAATGATTCTGTAATCTTCCTGAAGTCACAGGCAGGCATATTTGTAAATGGGGTCATTATTTGCCCACGTGCTAAACTGTTTGACCACTTGCTAAATTTCTGAACTATGCAGAGGTTCATTTTTCTTCTCCTTTTGCAGTACCTTTAGTTTCTGAAGTACCTAGTTAAAGACGGAATATTTATAGATATACAAACTTCATATACAACATTTATAAATTGTTACAAATCTAAAATTCAGACTAATGTATGCATAAGGATATTCTTAAAATGCACATACTCTTTAAAAAGGTATGTTTTATTTTGTATGCCATGTTCTGATCTCATTTTCGAGAAATCTCAGTGCCAGGGAAGTGATAAAAACACATAAAGGTTGGTGGTTTCAATCACTTCCCCTTTTTATAGGCAAAAAAAAATATTATCTTATATAAAAGGGCTTGAGCAAATCATATAAAATAATTTCCTACTTCTTAGGGAGTAAGCAAAATTAGAATTCTTCTTCTATTTGGTGTACTCTGTAGAAATCCTAGAAAAATAGTCTTTTCAAAAGAAGTTTCGTTGTTTCAAGTGTGATATATGGAAATTAACAACCAACCATTTTTTAGAAAGAGGGCCTCTAAAAGGAGCTTCTAAGCGGGTCTCCCCCTCCCTGGCATCCCAGCCTCAGGAGGGGTTTGGAGGCAGAAAGGAGCCCTCCCAGCTACCTCCCACCAGCCCTGTGCACTACCCAAAATAAAGTTCCCTTTCCGAGGGCCTTGTGTTGGATGTCACCCGTACAGATTCATCTCAGAGCTGACTACAGAAAATGGAAAATCTCTCCTGACTCCACTGCAGCTGGGTTCAGATTCCAGGCCCCCTGAATGAATTTTGTTTTAGAAGAGCTTAGAGTCTAAGAAATATATATGTCTCCCTCTTGCAGACCTAAATGTAATTTGATTCTAATAGTCATAAATAGGACATAAGAAATGTGGAAATATCTGCACATGTTCCCTGCTCAAACAGTGGGTGCCATTAGAAGGCATAATAGCGTTCCGGACTATTGATTTTACCACAGTATTTCCTTGCTTAGAGTGTTTTCCACTATGAGATATTTGTGCCATGCCATAGTAAATGTTGTTTTTTAAGAGAGCTTACTGTACGTTTGCCCGAAAAGCTATGTGAGTAATGCAAGCCCTCCTATAATACCGAGCTACTCAGCTGGTCTGTCTTATTTAAAAAAATAAGTAGGAACAGCCATATGGAATGTGTTCCTGAAATGAAGTTAACGTTGAATATCAAAAATATTAAATAGTGACTTCTGTGAAGTACTTTAGATTCTAATAATGTTAAATAAGAACTAAATGCATAGGTAGAGCTTAGATTTTTTATTGTATTTGCCTGGGACAGAAAAGGACACCCAAACCTGACCTCCTTTATCTTCCAAAACAAAACTTAAGTAAGTTGTGCTCTTTTTATACAACTTCTCAGTTATTCCTTCCCTTACCACTCCGCCCCACAAAAAAAAGATAGAAATCATTTAGTCCACTGCAGGATACATGGGGGAAAAAAGGAGGGGAAAAGTGGGAGGAGGGGTTCAGGGAGGTTAGACTAGATGATCTCTAAAGGTCGCTTCCAACCTTAAGGATTCTATGATTCTATGAAAAAATGAGGCAGGAGACAAGGGAGACTTTCAAGCCAAAGTAAAACCGAATATTCTCCTAAGCCATCTCAAGCCCAAGTTTCATATAAATGAAATAAATATTTTTTTTTTGCCCTTGGCTGAAGCTGTTGAAAACAAAACAAATTGATCTTTTTTGATATCACTTGACATAATTCCTTTTTTTTTTTTTTTTTTTTTTTGATATGGATTTCTTCCTTGAACTCCTAGTTTGATTTTGTTTATTTCCTAATTCCTGTAAGGATGCATTAATGGTTTCATGGTGTCTCTCCTGCATTTGGTACTCATCAGTTCTTCTTTGATGACTTAACTAATGGAACAAAGTGTATCTGTAATAAACCTACAGATGACATGCAGCTAAGAGACATTTCATTCACTTTTGGATTGGATTTCAAAAAGAATTGGACAAAATGCTGGCCTTAAAAATCAGGATACAACTTAGGAGGGACAAGGGCAAAGTTCCATACTCTGTAAAATTATTCACCCTGAGTGGGTAATATCTGCTCATCTGCCCTGAGACACTAAGACAGATCATTTTTGGGGTGGTCTCTTTCAAACTAATTTGCATAACTTTGTTAAAACTCCTTTTCAATTATACTAGAAAGAGCAGATTCAGTGTGGACATTATCCCATCTTTATGGATATGCACAGAGATCTCTTGACAGGATCATTTTCTTAAATGTCTCTGAGAAATAAGCAGCTCTGCCTTTTCTGAAAAGCAAAATCCCTGCTGGATTCACTGGAACAAAAGGGATGGACTATTGAGAGGCCAGCATAACTGGAAAGGAGAAGCCAGGTAGTTGGAGAAAATTAGCTTCAGAGAGTTGTCTCTGAGAGATTTATCATCCTAAATTACCATTAGATCTACATGGGAAATAAATCTTTACAGATACCTTCTTGGAACAGGAAAAAAAAAGTTACTCTTTCCATTCCAGGATGTATTTTAGCAGATTTTTTATAGACTTCAATAGAGCATTTGCATGTAATGGGTCATTGATGGTAGCAGACTTGGAAAGAGGATATATTGGCAGAAAGGTCAAAACCATAAGTGCCACTCTGATGTTTTTCAAGAATTGTATTTCAAGTGCTCTTTCTCTATCATTTGTTTTTTTCTTAATTCTGTACTTCCTGGCAGGACTACAGCTTCTGGAGGATCTCCTTTCTTCTGTGTCTTGTCTTAAAGCACAGTAAAGAATAGTAATTGTACAGAAACAGGGCATCATGAAAGATGCACTCCAATGGAAGAACTGCCTCCAAAAGGAAAATGGAAACATGAAATATATGAAACATCAATGCCCTGAGACAACATATCTGTATTTCGAATCAAAATTTTTTCAGCATTCAGATGTTGAGGGGTATTTTTGCCCTACATCAAAATTATCTATAGAAAGATGACACTTCTTAAATAGGTTCCTCAAAAATCTAATCTTCTTGGTTGAAAATATGAGATTTTACCCCAACTTTTTTTTTTTTTTTTTTTTTTTACTCTGTGAAGGTTTAATATCTCCTGATATCGTTTAGTCCAGTATGCATCAATCATAGAATCAAAAGTAGCATTCTCTGGAATCATACTGAATTCATTTACCTCGAACAAAATTGGGATAAAATCTCTACAATGAATGAATTATAAATTTATTTATAATTTTTAATTGGTTTCCAGATTAGCCAGATTTAAAAAAGAACTTTTAATCTATCTAGAAAATTATTTTCTTTCTTTCTGCTGTGTTGATTCTATAGAACTAGGAGAAAGACCATGTCATAGTGGAAGTCACTGGGGAGCTACCATCTCCTCATCTTTTATGTGTGCCACAAAGTTAATGACTGCTTGAATTACATGTTACACACCATGTTCCTCAACTTTCTTGCAGCTGAAGAGCTGTTGTTTAAATATATAAGGAGAGTAGTTTCCATTTCCCCAACTTCCCAAATCTATACAGAAGTTCCCTATTGACAAATGCAGCTGATTCTGAAGAAAGATGTAGACCACTTGAAGAAATTCAGGGACATGGCAATAAGAACCATCTGAGAACCAGAAAAGGATATTTCAAAGCATAGTGGAAATTCTGATCATGAGCAGAATCATGTCCAGTGAGACTAAAAAGAGGGACATCCTGATATACGAGTCTTCTATTGCTAATGGATTTGAATTTGCTGAAAGAACAAAAGAAAAATACTCTGCAGGGCTCAAAGACTATGTCTTTACAAAACATGTTTAGAGGAAGCAGCTGGCTCTGCTGGCAAGAGTTAAAAAATCCTTCGTAGTATAAAGGATATGAAGAACAGTAAAAAAAAAAAAAAAAGAATAAGAGAGGAGGAAGGGGAAGAATTCCAGGATGATTCTCTGACTTCAACCACTAAAACATAGATCTATATTTGATCTTATGCCAATGTCTGAAGTTAGTCAAGAGATCTCTCCTTCTGTTCAACTACTGTAATGAGGTCTATTATGCATTTATTTAGAAGCTCCAGCAAATGCACATTCCAGTTACTTGCCATCGACATGATTTAAACTATTGCAAAATATCTGGATTTAAACATCTCCTCCCTGTTCACTTCCAGCTTCAGTTCAATATGCTGCAATTCAAGATGTCTTTAAGACAATCTTCATTAGGAACCTCACCAAGTTCAATCACTTCCTTTGCAATATAGTGACTGGTGGACATGGCCCGACTTGGTAACTCTTGATCTCATTTCATGAGAATGATATCTGAGGGACCTTCTCAGGTCATTCTTCTGAATGCCAGTTTCAATTTTCAGCTCCTGATTCCTTATACAGTTCAGGTTGGGATATATATATATATATATATATTCTTTCTAGCTTTTTTATCTTTTAAACTTATCTTCTGGTTTTGGACAAAAGAACTGCTAAAGTGTCCATGAATTCCATAATGCTGTGACTTGGAAAGACTATAGCTGAAAGAAATGTCAAAAACTCCCAACTGAGCTTGAAAGTCAAAGATTAGTGGAGGAAAA
>JAVCKT010015630.1:0-13256 GCA_032273925.1 Rhynchotus rufescens
ATTAGAAGAAATAGTGTCTTATTGAGTGTCTAATTCAATGAGAATGTAATGAGCCATTGTGATAATGGAATTATTGCAGGTTAATTGAAAAAAAGCATCGAACAAGATTAACTAATTGCAAGGTAGGGCATATCTCTGCTTAAAGTGGTAAAGATAAAATATGTACATGGTTGCTCTGGATTAGTGCACGAGTTATTTGTGGCCATGTAAGTAAAGACTGGGAGTATCTTCTGGTGTGGTGCAGCAGCTGCTCAGTACTGAATGCTGGCGTAATTTCATGGAATGGCTTGCACTAACTCACTTCAGTGTGCAGACGAGTCAGGGATGGCGTAATGCTGAGCTGTGCAGTCCTGCCCCTTCCCAGGAAATTGCAGCACATCCATTTTCCCTTGTGTTCCTGGCCTCGTGCAGCCACTGAGCTTGGGGTAAACTGTGGCAGCTTTGGAGGTTCAGAGCGCGGTGCCAGCGCAGCAGCCGTCGCAGGACAAGGACAGAGCCTCTCCACAACCCGGGTGGCCGCAAAGCCCCTAACAACGGCGGGGTTTCCTTTGACAAAATTAAGTCGATTCATGTGTCAATATGATGATTGCCCAGAGAAAAATACTTTTCAATACTTTTCAATACTTTTCAATGCTTTACTGAAAGCTATGGGCTTTTAAAAACAGATATACCTCTACCAGGTAGTTCACCATTCCCTAACTAGTATTTCTGGGAAGGCTGTTTCAGTGTTATCACTCTTGATCAAAAAAAAAAAAAAATTCACCAGGCTCACTGGACTGGACTAGTACAGAAAAGATGGGCAGGATTTGTTTTGTTATCCTCACTCTTTTATTTTTGAAATGCTACAGAAAGAGACATGAATCTTAAAGTGCTTTTTTTGTCTCATAGGCAAATAGTAAGTTGTGCTCCATAAAAACGGATGGGCCATCTTTGATATTCATTGACAGATCCAAAGCAAAGCATTCTTTATGAGAAAACGCTGCATTGCTAATAAAGTGATCCCAAAAAACAAGCTTGTGCTGCTTAATTTCTTTCCATGGAGTGATATTGTAATTCTGACATACTGAAAAATTGCCTCACAGAGACTCATATTGCATTTGTTGCTGAGTGCATCTTTGATATAACATTTGTTATTGCAGTGCTCGGGGTGTCTTCAGAGGAGTAATATTCTAAATGAACCTGGCTGTATTATCCCTTTAATGGAGAATGGAATTTTGCATTAAATTTTCAGCTGATTTTGAATGTATTTCACCAGCTATTCATTGCAAGTGTTCTATTCAGAAATAGGGACAGTATGTAAATATTAAATCAGGAAAATCCTCAGCACTGTATCTGTGGGGAACCTCTCTGATCTTTACAATTCTTTCTTGTTAGACAAACAGGCAGCATGAATTCCTTTATTTATGCTCGCCTGTCAGGTTTTTTATGGTAGAAACACAAATCACTGTTAGTAATACCGGATTAGCCTGTCCTGGACAATGTTATTAGAATTAGTCCTGGGTAGAGAGTGACTTAATTTCTTTTATCCTGTGTTTAACTTTAGTTTTAATCCCATACCAGCATTTGCACTCAGAGGCAAACTCTGCCTTCTTTGTTAGTGTAAATATTGAAGAACGTATGTATTATTTCTCCGGATTTCCAGAGGCAAAAATCAGAGCAGCATATAACCCCCCCTCTAAGGGCTTATATTTTCTGAGCTGCCAGTAAAATGTAAAAAGATTGTACTATGATGTCCTATTAAACTTCGAGACTGGAAGGACAGTTTGTATTGAAACACAGGCATTTTTCATAATTATATTGCCTGCAGGGTTACCACCTGCCCTAATTTGATCTGATTAAGGTGAAATGCAGAACTGTCCTCGTTTTGTGAAAAGTGGAACTTTGCCATATTCCATCCCAGAGTGTAATAAAATGTGCGTAAATGGATTGCTCTTGAGGAAGAGGGAGAAAAATGTTATAAATAGGTAACAATTGACATTTCAACTCTGTTAAGAGAGTGCATGGTACTTTTAGACATTTGCTTCATTCTTAAGTATTCTGAACATTGTTTTCTGTCATAAGATATCTATGAAAAAGAGATCTTTGTTCAGCTATATCTGTACAATTCTGTGAGACATAATATATTCCATGCCTTTTTAAAATTCTCTTTTGGTTGGATGGGTTTATTGTCCATGAACATTTATTTTTAGAGTTGCCTAGCCTTGTCTTATAGTCTGAGCCATTTATGTAGCAATTTAAATATTTGTCTAAGCTCTCAGGGAAAGGCTTGTATTGGGCTCTTATAAATGCTGCACAGATTAAAGGAATTGCTTTTTTTATATATACTGTTTGTACAGAGTGACATCATATCCCTGCAAAAAAAAAAAAGGCAAAAAATCCAAAGGTAGCAGAAGAAAGCATTGCTGTTTCCGAGTCACTGAATATTGTTTGCTGTTCTCCAGGAGGAAATTTGTGCATGTTTATGCATGTGTGACTAAGAGAGCAAGACCTACATGTGTGTAATGATTTTTTCTGTCAGATATTTTGTGAGCTTAGCATATTGATTTTCTTGTACTGTGGACAAAAAATAGCCTTGAAAAAATGCATTTTAATTTCTTTTAATACTAGGTTTTGTAATTAGAATTACAAAATTGTCTTTATAATTGTGTTTTTTCCCTCCCATCTGGCCACAGCTTTCTTTATAGTACAATAACTTATTCTACTTACCTAGTCTGTGTGATAGCCTCACTTGGTAAAGTATGAGTGCTTTAGTGACAAGGGAATTTACTGCAATGTGTGTTTTATCTCTCATCCCCCGAATTATAGAAGAACAGTTTTCTTATTCCAGCTTTTAATCGAAAAAAATATATTTACTCTCCATATCTGATTCTTTTCACTTTGTACTATACTTTTGTATATGGACTTTGTACTATACTTCTGTTATCAAGCTATGAGTTGGAAAACTGCTCTCTGAGCTTTGTTTTAATTTTAGCCTAGAAACCTTTTAGTGCTTTCTGTATTGCACCTGTTTAATTCTGGCATTCAGAAATTAATGGCCTTTTCAAGACTTGCCCTTCAGTAACTGGCAAATGAAATACTTTGACAGTTATTTTTGTCTTGTGTTGACTTTTATTCAATGGTAGTTGGGTTTTCCCTGTGAAGACAATCTCCTCTCTTATAAAGTCTCTACCACATGCTGAAAGCTCCTGACCTCTCACTTGCCTTCTCAAAAGGACTGATCATCATCAAAGGCCACTAGCAGCATGAAGGTGGGAATTTGAGAGAACAGGGTTTGCTTTGGAGATTTCAACTACTTTTTGAATAAAAGATGAGAAAACCTTTCAGGAATTGAGCTGATTGAGCTAAAAACCCAGTATACCAACAGTGAAGAGCTCATTTCAGCCCAGATCCCTGCCATGAGCTTTCCAATGTTAGAGTTTCTATGGCAGAAGGTATTGTGTGTTCCAGAAGAAGTTAAGAGCAGCTCTCTTATATCTCAATTTAAAAGCTAATTTACCTGTGTAATGTTAGGAACGTTACACTTTGAGATTTACTGATTCATTGATGCTATGAAGATGCTGTAGAAGTAAGTTTTCTTAAGGAAGTGATTTTGTTCCTGTAAAGTTTACTTTAGTTTGATGTAAGTGAGTAACCTGAACAGAAAGAAGGAATTCTCCTTTTTTTAGGTCTCCTTCTGGAGTTAATGTATTTGAGCAGTAAAGGTCCTTCTTCAGTTTCCCATTACAGGTAGACAGCATGGGTTAGATGTTGTTATGTAAATGTTATAGTAATTAACTTTTCTGGGAGTTGCCCAGATGAATTAAAGTCCATAATTTAGACAGGAATATTTGACAACCAGATGGTAGAATCTGTAAGTCAAATAAGTTTGTTCTATTGCATGGTCGCTAAGAAGCCAGCATCTCTTGGGCAATGCTGGATTTATTCTTCTGAGGAGCCCTGTGGATAGTCCATCATATAGCAGTGCAGCATACACTGCCAGAAATAACAGGCACTGCCACGCTGGCACTGAGCAGCTCAGTGCATTTCGGGGCTGGAATTCCAATGAGAAGTAAACAGTATTTGTTCAAGGCTCTTTTAAATATTACCTTATGCAAAAAGCAAGCAAGCAAGCAAGCTGGGCCTAAACCAAAATGTCAGGTCAATATTCCTGCTGATACTTTCTGCTGTAGAGATTAAATGAAAGAATCTAGTAGGAAATGGCTAACATGGTTCATTAGTTTTGGTCATTTGGCTTTAAAGCATCATTAAAAAAAAAAAAAAAAAAGAAAAAAGAAAGAATGAGAGAAAACAGTAGTAGCACTGCAGAGGCCAGAGCTGTGTGCACTGTGAGAAAGCCAGCCCAACAGAATTTTCTGTAATTCATCTGAGATGCTCTATTTGCTGTGAATACTCAAACTTTATGTGAGCCTTTTCTCTGTCTAGTGCATTCCCTTTGCAGAATTATTACACAAGTACAACAGGGGAGCAAAAATCCTTTCTGTGTCCCTAATTGATTTTGAAATTAAGAAGTACATATAAAAAGGAATTTAACAGGTTCAACTGAGCAACTAACATGTCTGGTAAACTCAGAGCCCAACAGATATTCTGACCTGCCAGTCAAGTTTTCAGGACACTTTCTTGAATACTATTTTTACTAGCCTGTTTGATCCCAAAATCATGTATGAAACTTTTTACTAACTTTTGCTGTTGGAAGTTAGTCAAGACATAGCAAAATGTTCTGTTTAACAGGAATATTATTCAGGAGAAAAGGATATTTAATTCTGAAATTTAAAAAAAGGGGAAACTCCAATTATGGAGTAAGCTGTGCAGCGATACTTTATCATTCAAAAACCTGGCACTTATTTCTTTTAACAAAATATTAAAATCTGTGCACAATTCTTTTGCTGGTGTGAGCATATGTAAGCACCATGGACTTAACTGTAACTATGCCAGTTTGCATAGGCTGAAGAATTACCCCATTACTTGTAGTTTCAAGGAGGCTTCTAAGAATGTACAGGGAAGACCTTCCTGTTGTTGACCTGTGGGTGTGAAAGACACGTGCAAATATGGTTTGTTTCCCCCTCACATTTAGCATTACCCACCAGCAAAGCTGAGCTTTGCAGTCTAACATGTGCCTGTTGCCTTTGCAAGGACAAAATTTGAACACCTAAAAATTTAAGACATTCATTTTAAGACTTGCAAATGCTAGGTTTTGCAATTGAGATGACTAATTATTCATAGAACGAATTTGTCACTGTTCATCCCTTAAAAAATAAGCGTGTCCTCTATGAAGAGTGATATCTATAAACACACTGTGTATCCACAAATTAATGGGACGTGAGATTTGATTACTTCACAAAATTCATAAGTAAAAAAGTAAAAAATCTCAATAATTTTCTAAACTATTTTAAAAACTATTGCTGGTTAAGATTGTAATAAAAAAAAAGTAACTATGGTTATTATGATATCCTTCTGTGGGATCTTTGAGAAGACATTTCTACAACTTTCAGCCCAAACAATATGCCAGAGATAGGTTTATGTGCTCATGGTCTGTAAATTATATATTTGATATTCTTCCTAGTAGCTGTTTTGTTTTTCAATAAACTATTTGTGTAAGCCGTATGCTCTTCTTATTTTTGACTTTATTCGAGTTCCCTTAGCACTGAGAAGGAGAAAAGGTCACCCAAATCATCAAAACATTTAATTAGCACAAATAAAATGAAGTCATTTACTGCTTCAAAATTGTTGTCTGTTCCCTTAAAGTCACCAATGCAGGATTGCTCTTCACTGGGAGAGACACAAAGAGCATATAGTTTTTTACATCACTATTGCAATTAGTAACCAATTTGGAAGAGGCTGGGATAGTGTGAAGGGGAACAAACACTTGTTAATTAACAGATTCCCAACCTGTTCAGGCTTGGATGTTTTGTGAAAGTCTGACTTGGCTCGCTGTTTTCTCCCAGTTATTGATCCTATCTTTATCACACACAGTGTGGTGCTGGACTCTTCCTCTCCTTCCTGGTCACTGCTTTGTTTACTGTCCTGTTTACAGGACAGTATTTCCAAATATTTGTATTTTGTGGGTTGCTTCTAACACAAAACATTTTCCTCATCTGCACTCAGTTCAAGTAATTTTACTTAGACAAATCAGAAAAAAAAGGACACTCATCCATTAATTTTCTAGGCATGAAATAACTGGTTATTCTCATATATCTGAAACATTATTCAGCTGCAAGTTTGGCTTAGTAATTAGCTAACTGAGGAAAGAGAACCTTTGAAGGACACTGATAGATATTCATATGTGGTTATGTTCAGCACTCACTAAAGGGTATGTACTTTTCAGAATTAGCAAGCGTTGATGCAGACATAAATTATAAGCACGTAGAAGTGGAATTTATACCGTGTCCATAATGTAAGTGCTTCGTTTGCAAGAAGCTAAACATGAGAGGGACACTTTAAGCATATAAGCGAAGCATAAATGCATAAATGACTTGTTGGATTGCAAGTGCTGGGCGAAATTGATTTCATCTGGCTTTAAAAGTTAGTTGTGTATATCTTCTCTAGTCACCTTAGACTCTATAGTTAATGGAGAGAAATAGACCCAAGAAAAGGACCTATTGCAGACAAAAGGTATTACACTATGAGGGTGCGTATTCCCCTGCACTGACTATAAAGGAAACATGAGAGCACTGTATTAGTTCTAGATAACTCTTTTTTAGATGCTGAGGTTCGGTGAAGTGAATCTCACCCATATACACTTTTGGGGAAAAGATAGAAGGCAAGGCATGAAAAACTGCTACATATCTTTGCTAGAAAATAAACTATAATACTCAATCTAACAGTATAGATAGAAATGCTTGTAACTTTAAGGTGCTTTTGAAGATATTATATCTGAGGAGAAAATTCAGCCCCCACAGTAAAAACTATATTTATGACCAACATGCATTTCCATTTGGTGCAGAATTTGGGAAGCAACATTCTTATACTGCATCCATCTCCAGCACCCTAACACTTGCATTGCCTCTCAGTTGTTTGTATTCAAGCTTTTCAACTGCATTTTTTCCATTTTATGCAATATTAAAGAGTTGATTTAATTTTTGCTTTGGCTATTCACTGGAGAACATGTCATACAAATAATTAATTTCAAGTAAAAACAAAAACAGAAGTTAATTCTGTCTGAGTAAAAGTATGAACAATTTGTGTAATTAAATTGGTAGTGGTTGGAATCATAGTTTAATTATAAGTGTAACTGAAAATGTATGTACAGAGAAATTCAGCTCAGAGGATTTGTGATGTTAGAAGACATTACTTCTTCATCTGACCGTCTTAAATTTTGCTTTTTTCTTTGCCTTTGGAGTTGTGTCTGCTTATGTGAACAAATTGAAAATATCTTTATGAAGAGAGAGAAGTCCTAGCCGTTGCAAATTTCTGTAATTTTAAATGTACACTTGTGTACATACACAAAGTGTAGCTTTCCTATATTAGCATGTGGATTAAATTAATAATGTGAAGTGGGAATGAAGCAACCAAGGAAATTACTAGAACAAATAATCTGGGATGTGATAGAAAATTTTAAATGGAAACAAAAGTCTTATTCGCAGTGAGATTTTAAAGCTCCTGATGCTGTGCACTTGGTATTACCCGTTCATACATTAGCTTCCTACTGAGACTTTGGGGCCTCTTTCTCATGCCACCTCACTAGTTTTATAGATGTTATATCTTCGATGTCAATAGAGTTACATCAGAAGAAAAGTGGTATAAAAGAACTAAAGATCTGCACCAATTTCATACTCATTATTTCTCATTCTGCCTAAGACAGCAGGCAAAAACCTGTAACAGTCACTCTAGCCAAGAACATATGAAACACTAGGTTTGAATTTCGTCTGAAAGAGGGAACTAATAAATGCTTCAGCTGTCCTTTTATCAGTCTGCAAATGTCTTCAACCCAGAGTTTTGGCTTCTGATTAAAGGCAATTGTTCAGGCTTTTACACTACTGCCTTTTATTACTGTAGTACTTAATTTTTATTGATTTATTTATTTAAATATTGCTATGCTTTGGTGTATATGTGTGGAAATTTCATAAAAACCTGTATATTTCTGAGTGATCATTGAGTAGGAAGGGGAATATGAAAGTTTTGTTAATTATTGGACGTATGGAATATAAGGGCTCTGTACTACTAAAGAGAACATAATAACTAATCCTCAAAGCATCCTACACAAAACAGCAAAAACCTGTGAAGTGCAGAGTATTTCTTTTGTGTGGCAAGTGCAAGCTGTACATCAGAAAGTTTAATCCACTTTTTTTTTCTTTTATGCTTTGATGCACAAAGTTTATCTGTGAACCCAGTGAGTACTTTGCTTAAGTTATAATAGTTTTCAAATTTCTGTGATTATTTGCATATATACATATATGTTGGCAAATATATGGGTGTTTGTGTGGGTGAGATGGTGAAACATTCGTAGTGCTTTTCAGCTAAATAGATATTTTTGGTCTCATTTCTTTTTGCTTACAGAATGGCTACTTGTCTACAACCTTTGTCTCAAGTCACAGTGCCAGAATTTGACATCACCCAAGGCTTTTTGAGAGCCACCAGATAGCTGGTGAAAATAGGTCACAGTGTTGGAATGTGTTTGACAAAGGTCTGCATACAGAACAGAAGAAATTAGACATAGGAAGTATGATAAATACATCCAAAAATATGCAGAGAGAGAGAAAGATGTTTTGATATTACTTTATTTTGTATCATGTTTCCTCATTATTCCTAAATTTTTCCTAAAATATATTTTTTAATCAATTTGCTTCTGCAATGTGAAGAACTGTAGGGACCAAAAGGACTTCTTACAAAGAAAATACTATTAATTACTAATACATTTCAATATTCAAGATATAATTTAGCATTTCTAAGGTAAATGTTGTTGGGCTGCATCTTGACAACAGTGACATTTTTATGCTACACCTCTTCCTTGTTTTCCTAGTGATTTCAGATTCTGTTACTTAATCAGTTTTCGAGTTCCAGAGAAAGACTAGAGAACTGAAAGACTGAAAACAGGATTAGGCAACTCTCTGGAAAATAGGCTGTAGAAAATATTCTATTGGAGATGGTGCCAGATGTAGTAACCCTAATAATAAATGTACATAGATTACGTCATACTTTTAACTTTTAAAAAAGAAAGAATCATTGATTCCAGGGTGTCTATAGTCTCTTACATGAGAGATAAAGAGGATATATGTGAACAGTTCACATTTGGGAGATCATATAAATTATATATGAGGAGAGCAAAGTCGAATGGATTTCTGGGAGAAACAGGCATTAGGGAAATAGGATTTCAAAGGGAACAAAAAGAGAAAGAGTTCTTGCTATCCAAGCAACCAAACAAGTGAACACTTGCATGTGGTATTTAGGATGTACTGAATGAAATAAGAGGAAGGAAAAGTGGGTGGTGGAAGAAGAAGCTGTAAAGATTAGAAAAAGCAGAGGGAGGGAAGGAACAGTTTAGCTGTTGTTAAGAAGCTAACATCTGTCAAAGATTAACATACCTGTAATAGGACAATCAATGCATAATTTTTTCAGTGAAAATTGCATAAAGGAAATAAAATCAATAGTTATGTAAGGTCTTGAGGATAAGGAACAGGATCTGTGTTTTATGGTCTGTTCTGATCTGAAGCGCAGAGAAGTTCACAGCTCTGGGATCAGTCCAAGAAGTTAGTGAGGCAGAGCAGCAGATACACTGAGAGTTTCAATGAGCTGAAGGATGGGCATATAAAAGCCAGTGAAAACACACTGAAGAAAATGCTGCGTAGAAGTGGTGGTGAAGGTAGTAATGATGACTTTAGATACACTGAGAAGAATTTGAATAAAACAGTGAGAGCTTGAGCATGGAGGGAAGTGAGGAGGGAAGAAATAAGGTGATGCAGAATGGTCCCAGAAGGTAAGAAGGTAAAGTCATGAGAAATGAATCACTCACAGAGATAAAACTCGCGTTCAAATGCGTAAATATTCTCGTGTGTGAGGGAAAGAAGAGATGGATAGGGAGAAGGCTATCAGAAGATCACATTTATTAAATGGGAAGAAACAGCAGTATTAGTAAGAAATAAGCTACAAATAAATGTTTTTTACTCTATGCTTAAACCTTGGTGCCTTTAAAGTGTTCACTGATGGAGTTATGCTGATGGAGCCTTCTACATTTTGAATGGCAATAGAGAATTTACCAGCATCATGTTGTTTTAGATAACATTTAAATCCATTCCATAAGTAAAGCCATACCATTAGAATCACACTAATATATCTGTGTCTATGTCTATACAGACTTTTCAGTTTTGCAGTTTACAGATAGGAGATTGTTTCTCTTTTGTATCCCAAATACAACCTCACTAACATAAGTTGTGAGTTTAAGCCATTCCTGATTTTGTCTTTGAGTCACACTGCTGATGGAGATATCCTGACAACCATCTCCAAATTAATTTCATGCTTTTTATAACATACCGTAAGGGTGAAAGCAAACTTTTTCATAAGTCTGTCATCAGAAAAGCAAGCTGATAAAAATCTTACTTCCTCCCACGTTCTGAGGAAAGCTATGTTTTTGATTCCTTTTATGGAAACAGTACTCTACACCTTTTTTGGTATATAAGCAGATTCTTAATATATGGCAAGAAAAATAAAGCCCAGACTGCTTTCACAGGTCTACATTTTTATTCCTTGCCAGAAATGAGTGTAGTAGTCTACAGAAGTGAGTAATACTTCATTTCATCACCAGTAACTGTGATCATCACAGCCTCACAGGTCAGTAAACTGTATGACATTGAGAGACATATTTTTTCTTATTGGCCTGTAGAGAAGTGAATGTCTGTAACAATCAAGCTTAATCTAATGCTAAATTTGGCAAATATTTCCCCTGCCTATGTAGTTGGTCTGTGTGTGACATCAATGGGTGACAACTGCTTATTTGTGCCATGGATTGTGTTTGTGACAGCCAAAAGTAAAGTGATCTGTGAGGCCTGCAGTCTGTGAAGTCTTTCAGGGAATCAGGGAAAACCTGCATTACACTTAGAAATGAGTCCAAAGCTGGCATGTGCATCAGAATTCAGCTTTGGGTAGCTCCAAGGTTTTGATGTGAGATCCTCTTTTAACAAGCGTGTTGGCTTACAGTAAGGGGCTGGCAATATCTGGCAGACAGTGCTGCAATTCTCATCTTGCTTTTGGTTTGCAGCCCTTTGGGAAAAAGGCCTAGAATATACAGAACATAACCTTTCTAGTATTTATGCTCAGAAATGTGGAAGGATTATTTGGTAGATGTTTTTTCAGTCTCCTTATGCCAGCAGAATCATGGCTAATCTTTCAAATCTTCTTTATCTAATGTAATCTGTGTATTGTATCCTCTCTGTATCCATGTATCTTACACTGAGGCAGCACTGACAGGGAGCTCTAAAATGCCTGTTTTTGTTTCTTCCCAACAGCTGGCTGTCCAGACTCCTTGATTAAAGAGCTTCATCACTTCAGGATTCTGGGGGAAGAGCAGGTGAGTTAGCATCTCAAAGGCGGCGTCATCATGTCATGAAAGATAGACGCTAATGAGACAGTTTCGGCTTTCTCCAGGGAGACAGTGTGTGTCTCGTGACCCCCAGTGCCCTTAAATGTGGAGAAAAAAGCACACGGGAGATATACATGAGATTTTTTTTTTCATTCTATCCATCAGCCTTGACAGGTTATTAATTGGTACATCTGCTATCTGCCACAGCTTTTCAGCTTTGGACTACAGCAGTAAACAGGCTCTCTAAAACATCAGAGAGGCAAATAGTCTAAGGGATTGATATTTACAGCTACTCATAATATGATCCTTCTCTTTTTCTGTTTTTTTTTTTTTTATCCCTTTTAAAGGTATATTTCTTGTTCTTAATTATAGATGTGCTTTGTACTCGCAGAACTGTTTCTAAGATGGATCTTGAGAAAGTTTAAGTGACGTGCTTTTGTAACACTGAGAAGGCCAGTTCCTATTTTGCCCATACTAAAACTGACGTGCAGGTATATTGAGAAAACAGCCTTACATTTTGAAAGGCAAGTTACGTTTTTTGAATACTCCGCATTTCTGAAATTTAAGCAGACCACATCTTTGGAGTCTGTTTTTCCTAATGTCTTGTGCGTGGGGCCTGACTGGCTAACACAGAGCTGCAGGTTCCAGGCAGGAAGGACATAACAGGTTGGCATTCATGTACTGTGCGTCAGAGTATCAGTGTATCTTTTAGATAATCTAGCCCCAAGGGACTCGAACAAAGCTGTGTGAAGTCTGTGTCAGAGGCAGAAGGTCCTGAGATGTCCAGTCCAAGTCTGCTTCCTTTGGTGTTAGATCTGACATTATTGTCTAGAATCTCCTTTTGCTCCTCCATTTCCCTTCAGTCCCCGACAGGTTTATTTTTATGATAGGTAGGAGTGCTGGTAAGTTTTCTACATTTTCACTGTTCCCCCTGTCAGAGTCTCTTTTCAGCTGTTACGGAAAGTCAGCCTAATTCCTCAGGGATTCGGTTTCTCCTCGGTGAGAAGGCAGCCTGGAGAGGAGTGTGGGAGGATTTAACTGACAGGCATGGAAAAAAAAAGCCAAAAAAACAGGCCATGCAATTCCCAAGGAGAGAATGATAGAAGGACTCTGTTGAGAGTGAGGATTTAGGAAGAGCAAATAAAAGAAATTATGACTAGAATTGTCTGGGCCAGGGAAATAGAGGGAAGAGTTACACCAGGGATGGAGCTTGGAGAAGCAGGAGAGATGGAGCTGATTAGGCAATGAAAAAGTAGAAGTAGAAACAAAGGAGAGAGGGAAAAGGTGACAAGGAACTTTGGACCAAGCACTGGAGAACAATGACTTAAGTAAGGAAACTGCCTAGAGAGTCTTTGAAAATAAAGGACGGGCTGTACTAAGTGAGCTGCCCAAGGAGTTAAGCTGTGCAGAGCAGAGTGGCGAGAGAGGAAAGAAGGGAGAGTTTGAAAGGGTTTGAGCAAACAGATAAACTCAGAGGTTGAGGACTGAAGAGAGATGGCGGAGTTTGATAACTCTGAGCATGGGATTACAGAGCTCAGCCTTGATAATGATCGCTGACAGACCTGATACAATTTACTTATATCTCTCTGCATTACTCTGTTTTTTTTTTGTGTGTGTGTGTATGTGTGTATTTTGTCTTTATTCTTTTTTTGGAAAAGAAAGTTAGAAAACAAAGGTTAAAAGAGTTAAGGGTGCAAATCTCTATCTAATAATAGGAGAAATCTTGAAAAGAGTGAACTGAGGAGGA
>JAVCKT010015631.1:0-10414 GCA_032273925.1 Rhynchotus rufescens
GTGTTAAGTCCCAGTGACATTATCTGTCCCTGGAAGTTGGGTCCCTGATTTCTTCCCGAACTCAGACATCAACCAGCAATAAGTCCTGATGGCTGCATCCTGATGGGGAGATAAGATTGATGGTGCATACACCAGACAAAAGTCCTCCAAAATGAAAGAATCCCATAAATATGGGGACAGTCCAAGAGCCCCTTGAGCTCTCCTGGCATGGCAGCGGGCTGCACACCAGGATCTCCCCTTGAGCAGGGATGCCACTCAAGGTTACTCCTCGAGGTGGAGAGATGCCCTTCCACAACAGATTTGTGATAACTGAATACAGTGTGCTGTCTTTAAAATTTACATTATAACTGTGCACAGAAACCCTTAGTCATAAACCGTTTACCAGGTCTGGGACTAGGACTGGATCCAGCCACACCCAGGGTCCTCTCAGAAGGAGTCTGGAAAACAAGGGGGTCCAATCTGAACCTCATGACCCAACGAGTACACCCAAGGGGTGTCCATGATAATTGTGTATTATCTTAAACCTCGTTGCAGTAAATAATATTTAGCGACCTTGCCACAGAATCTCGTGAAAACATTGTCCATATTAATCGTACTATTATTTCTTTCATATGAGTGAAGTGCATTTTGTCACTCACCCCTGAACATGTGAAAAGTCAGGTTGAGCTGGGAAAGGAGCATATCCATCACAGCTAGCCTGACACGAGGCTGTGGCTCTACATGATGCTAGCCTGGTGGTAAAGTGTTAGGAGAAGGAGGAAGCCTAGGTGCAGTATGGCTGCACAGGGCATGACAAAGGAAGTGTGGGGCTGTGTCAGGACTCTTACCTGGACAAACTTCTGAGTGTGCTCCACATTGTAGTGTGGGGTAGTTCATGTGTGCGTGAGTGCAGGCTGCAGTACAGAGAGTGATTTGCCTAGAGTTGTCACTGGGAGAGTGAAGAAGAGTAGAGGCCTCCATGGAGTGAGGCTGCAAAGGGCATGCCGCAGGAAGTGCGAGGCTGTGCCAAGAGTCATCCTGCAGCTACATTTGAGCTGCAGTCCAAGACAGGGCTGGTGATGGCAGGCTTTGTCCTGATAGAAGGCAAGTCTGGAGGAATGGAGATAGGATGGTGCAGAGCCCCACTTGGAGTGAGGCTGCAAAGGGCATGCCAAAGAAAGTGCAGGGCTGTGTCAAGACTCATTCCCAGACCGCTTTCAGGTTTGGGCCAGAAATGTGTTGTCTGACAGGAGACCGAGGCTCTAAATGATGCTAGCCTAGCGGTAAAGTGTTAGGAAAAGGAGGAAACCTAGGTGCGCGCTTGCAGTATGGCTGCACAGGGCATGACAAAGGAAGTGTGGGGCTGTGACAACTCTCCTGCCTGGACAAATTTATGAATGTGCTCCACATTGCAGTGTGGGGTGGTTCCTGTGTACGTGAGTGCAGGTTTCAGTATAGGGAGTGTTTTGCTTTGGGTCATCATTGGGACAGTGAGCAAGCATTGAAGTCTCCATGGAGTGAGGAGGCTGCAAAGGGCATGATGAGGGAAGTGCGAGGCTGTGCCAAGAGTCAACCTGCAGCTACATTCAAACTGCAGTTCGAAACAGGATTGCTGGTGGCAGGCATTGTCTTCACCGAATGCTAGTCTGTAGGAGTGGGATAGGATGGGGTTAGGAGAGCATGGAAGCACAGAGCTCCACTTGGAGCCCCCCTTGGAGGTTGCAAAGGTCATGCAAACGAAAGTGCAGGGCTGTGTCAAGACTCATTCCGTACCCTTTTCAGGTTTCAGCCATAAATGGATTGCCTGACACGAGGATGAGGCTCTACATGATGCTAGCCTTGTGGTAAATTGTTAGGTGAAGGAGAAAGCCTAAGTGTGCACTTGCAGTATGGCAACACAGGGCATGATAATGGAAGTGTGGGGCTGTGCACACGGAGGCCCAGGGAGGCCACACAAGAGCCCACAGTCACCCCAGGGCTAGGTTAGCGCGGAGGCTTGGGGGGGCTGCTCGAATGCCCACAGGCACCTCCGAGCCAGGTGCACACGGAGGCCCACGGTGTCTGTACTGATGCCCACAGAGTCGTGGGGCCAGCTGTGCACAGAGGCCCCACGGGGCTCTTCAAATGCCCACAGGGACCGCAGGGCCAGGAGCACACGGAGCCCTATGGGGGCTGCACGAAAGCCTGCAGGTTCCCTGGGGCCACGTGCGCACAGAGGCCCTGGGGGGCTGTACGAAAGCCCTCAGGGCCCCCGGGGCCAGGTGCACATGAAGGCCCAGAGGGGCTGTATGAATGCCCTCAGGGCCCCCAGGGCCAGGTGCACACGGACGCCTGGGGAGGCCACACAAAAGCCCACAGGGCTCCTGGGGCCAGTTCTGCACAGACTCACTGGGGAGCTGTACAAATGCCCGCAGGGACTGCATGGCCAGGGGCGCACAGAACCCTGGGGGCACTGCTTGAATGCCCACAGGGCCCCCAGGGCCAGGTGCACACGGAGGTCCAGGGGCATCGAACAAAAACCTGCAAGGCCCCCTGGAGCCAGGTGCACACAGAGGCCAGGGGAGGCTGCACAAATGCCCGCAGGGCTGCAGGGGTCAGGTACGCACGGAGGCCTGGGGAGGCTGCACGAAAGCCCACAGGGCTCCCGTGGTCAGGTGCACACAGAGGCCCAGGGAGGATGCAGGAAAGCCCACAAGGCCCCTTGGGGCCAGGTCCGCACGGAGGCCCAGGGCGGGCTGCACGAATGCCCACAGGCACCCCGGAGACAGGTGTACATGGAGGCCCAGGGTGTCTGTACTGATGCCCGCAGAGCTCCGGGGCCAGTTGCACGCAGAGGCCCGGGGGTGCTGTACCAAGGCCGGCAGGGATCGCAGGGCCAGGGGCACACAGAGCCCTGGGGGGCCTGCTCAAAAGCCCGCAGGGACTCTGGCGTCACGTGCGCAGGGGCACGAATGCCCCCAGGGCCTCCAGGGCCAGGTGGACACAGAGGCCCGAACGGTCTCCACGAAAGCCCGCAGGGCCTCCTAGTCCCAGTACACACGGAGGCCCGGGGGGCCCAGAAGAAAACCCGCAGTGCCACCGGGGCCAGGTGCATGCAGAGCCCTGGGGAGGCCGCACAAATGCCTGCAGGGCCCCCGGGGCCACATGCGCACGGAGGGACGAGGGGAAGCTGCACAAATGCCCATAACACCCCGGAAACGGGTGCAAACGGAGGCCCAGGCAGGCCGCACGAATGCCCACAGGGCCCCCGGGGCCAGGTACGCACAGGGGCCGGGGGGGCATATTAAAGCCCGCAGAGACCCTGGGACAAGTGTGCATGAAGGCCTGGGGCGGGGGCTGCACGAATGCCCACAGAGACCCTGGGGCCAGGTGGGCATGGAGGGATGGAGGGGCAGCACGAAAGCCCGCTGGGCCCCCAGGGCCAGGTGCGCATGGAGGCCCCAGGAGGCCACATGAAGCCCCACAAGGCCCCAGGTGCTAGGTGCGCTCAGAGGCCCAAGGGTTCTCCACGAAAGCCCGCAGGGCTCCCAAGCCCACGTGCACACGGAGGCCCGAGGGGCAGAATGAAAACCTGCAGCGCCCTTCAGGGCCAGCAGCGCATGGAGGCACAAGGGGGCTGCATGAATGTCCACAGGGACCCCGTGGCCAGGTGCCCACAAAGGCCCAGAGAGGCCACACAAAACCCCACAGGGCTCTGGGGGCCAGGCTTGCACGGAGGCCCGGGGCGGGCTGCACAAAAGCCCACTGGGACTCCAAGGCCAGGTGCACACAAAGGCCTGGAGAGGTCGCACAAAATCCTGCAGGAACACGAAGGCTAGGTGCGCACAGAGGCCCTGGGAGGACAAAGGAATGCCCGCAGGAACCCCAGGGCCAGGTGCGCATGGATATCTGGGGGGTTTCCACGAAAGCCCGCAGGAACCCCCATGGCCAGGTGTCCACGGAGGCATGGGGGGCGCTGCACGAATGCCCGCAGGGATCCCAGGGTTAGGTGCGCATGGCGGTCCAGATGGGCAGAATGAATGTGTGCAAGGCTCCCATGGATAGGTGCGCATGGAGGCCGGGGGAGCGGCACGAAAGTCCACAGCACCCCCGGGGCCAGGTGCGCATGGAGGCCGAGCGGGGCTGCACGAATGCCTGTAGGGACCCTGGGGCCAGATGTGCATGTAGACCCGGGAGGGCTGCACGAAAGCCTGCTCGGCCCCTGGGGCTAGGTGCACATGGATGTCGTGGGGCCATGCACTAATACCCACAGGGCCCTTGTGGCCCAGTGTGCACGAAGGCCCTGAGGTACTGTACAAATGCCCGCAGGGACCGCAGGGCCAGGGGTGCACAAAGTTCGGGGGTGGGTGTTGCTCAAAAGCCCACAGGAACCCTGGGGTCACATGCATACGGAGGACTGGGGGAGCAGCACGAATGCACGCAGGTACCGCGGGGCCAGGTGCGCGTGGAGGCCCAGAGAGGCCACACGAAAGTCCACAGGGCTCCTGGGGTCAGGTACACACAGAGGCCCAGGGGAGGCTGCATGAAAGCCCGCAGGGCCACAGGGGTCAGATACGCACGGAGGCCCAGGGGAGGCTGCACGAAAGCCCACAGGGCTGCCGGGGCCAGGTGCGCTCGGAGGCCCGTGAAGGCTGCATGAATGCCCGCAGGGACCCCAGGGCCACGTGCGCCTGGCAACCCGGGGTTTCTCCATGAAGACCCACAGAGCTCCAGTGGATAGGTGCACGTGGAGGCTTGGGGGGCTGGAAGGAAAAGCCGCAGGGACCCTAGGGCCAGGTGCACACAGAGACCCAAGGAGGCTGCACGAATTCCCAGAGGGCTCCTGGGGGCCAGTGCACGTGGAGGCCAGGGGACGCTGCACATAAGTCTGCAGGACCTCCGGGCCCAGCTGTGCACGGAGGCCCAGGGGGCCGCAAGAATATCCGCAGGGCCACAGAGACTATGTGGGCATGGAGTCCTGGAGAGGCCACACACAAGCCCGCAGGGTACCCTGGGCCAGGTGCGCACGGAGGCAGGAGGGGGCCACATGAAAGCCCGCAGGACCCCCGGGGACAGGTGCATATGGAGGCCCAGGGAGGCCGCATGAATGCCCGCGGGGTCTCCGGGGCCAGGTGTGTACAGAGAGCCGGGGAGGCCACACAAAATCTGCAATGGACTTTCATGCGGCCTCCCTGGCCCTCCATGAGCACGTAGCACCTGGGGCCCTGCCAGCTTTCATGTGGCCTCTCCATGCTTCTGTGGGCAGCAGGCCCAGGGGGCTCTGTGGGCTTTTATGCTTTCTCTGTGCACACTGGGGCCTGGGTACCTTACAGGCTTTCATGAGCCTTCCCTGGGTTTCCATGCACACTTGGCAGGAGAGGCTCTATGGGCTTTCATGCAACCACTCTAGTTTTCCATGCGTTCTGTGCCCTAAGGCCCCTACGGACTTTCGTGTGGCCTCCCCAGGGTTTTGTGCACACGTGGCCCTGGAGGCCCTGCAAGCTTTCGTGTGGCCTCCTCGGGCCGCCATGCGCATCTGGACCCAGGGGCTCTGCGAGCCGTCGTGCGGCCCCACTGAGACTCTGTGTGCCCTGGGTTGGAGGGGCCCTACAGGCTTGCTTGCAGCCTCCCCGGGACCCCCCTCTAGCTTCTAGGTCACAGAATCACAGAAGGGTTGAGGTTGGAAGGGATCTCTCGAGATCATCTAATCCAACGCTCCTGCTCCAGCAGGGACACCCAGAGCACAGGGTACAGGGTGGCATCCATGCTGGTTTGGAAGATCTCTAGAGAAGGAGACTCCACAGCCTCCCTGGGCAGCCTGTGCCAGGGCTCTGTCACCCTCACAGTGAAGAAGTTCTTTAGGAATTTTCATCCAGGAGTCCCCTCTCCTGGATGCCCCCCAATCTCATGGTGGGCTGCACTGACCCCTGAACACCATCACAGTCACTTCATGCACACTGTGAGCCCGCTGCTCCCACAGCCCCCATGTGTGGGCAGCTCCCATGGCTGCAGCACTTATCGCACCTGCCATCAGCCAATATTTGTGGTGGCAGGGGCACAGCCAGCCCTGCAGCGCTGATCCTGCACCGCCCACCCGCCCGCCCACCCACAAAGAGCTTTTCTGGCCATGCTCCCCTGTGCTGTCCCGCTGCGACTTGGGCTGAGCAGTCACTTCCAGGGCAGCTGCTCCCCGGCACCCCAGGTCCCTGCCTGTGCATCAGGAGATGGCGCCCACTGCAGCTCTCCTGCTCTTGGGCCTCCTGAGCGTGGTGGTTTCCAGTGTGACCAGCTGCCCAGCCTGCAACCTGGCAGCCCTGGCACCCGGCGCACGGCGGGACGCGCTCCTGGCGCTTGCAAAGCAGAACATCCTCTCCAAGCTCCACATGCAGGAGCGGCCCAGCGTGTCACGACCCCTGTCCCGGGGGTCCCTGATGGCAGCGCTGAGCAGGGTTGGCACCCGCAGCCCACTGTCTGCTGCCTCTCCAGCATTGCCCCCCAGTGCCCAGCGCTACCAGGTGCTCAGCTTCGCCGAGTCAGGTCTGTGCATGACGCAACGGGAGCGCGTGGACCCCAGCCATGGGGTCTTGGCAAGGGGGGTGTCAGGAGAGCATCCCAACCAGCTGCTCCCTGCCCCTCTCTTCTTTGCAGGGGAGAGGGGTCCATGGACACTGGGACTGGTGTGGGAGTCCTGCTGAGTTGTTCTCTTGGGCGAGGGCATTTTCCCTGTGCTCTGTCTGCTCCTGCTGTGTTGATTTGGAGATGGTTTTAAGCCCAGATGCAGCTTTCAGGCTGTGAAGCTGTGTCTCTAAAGCCCACTCACCCCCTGAAATAGGGTCCTGTCCCCTCTTCCTACACAAAATGGTAAGCAGCCACTTTACACTCCCAAAATCAGCTGTGTTCCTGGGAGGAGAGGGCTTCCCAAAATGCGCTAAAGGGACCTGGCAAGTGTCACTAGAAAAACAGGGTCCTATTTCTACCACTTCTGCCAGGCAAATGCAGCTTTCCCAGCCACTCTGTCCCAGGGCACATGGAAATCCAGGGGGGTCCTGGTGGTGTAAATCAGCATGATTGCGTTAAATTCAGGGCTGGTTTATGTAGCCAGATAACCAGCCCCCAAACCTTCCAGTAGCTTTCCTGAACACGTTGGTATTGGGTCAGAGAAGGTGGATGTGACCTAGAGCTAAGTCTGGGATTGAGTGGTGGCTGCTTTATGGTAGAGTGAGGAAAAGCAGCAGTGGTGCAGGGAAGCAGTGGGCAGAGACCCTCTCCAGGCCCCTGTCTCCTGCTCCCTGGTTTGGACATGTCTCCTGTTTGCTCTGATCCCTGAACCCCTAGCCAGGAGAGTCCTCCCTGCTCAGCTCCTGACACTGTTCCCTGCTGTTTGCAGGATCCTCCACTCCGGGCAGAATTCGCCTGAATTTCCGCTTCACCCAGGAGCTGGGCAGAAGCGTTGAGATCCTGCAAGCCAGTTTGTACCTCTTCTGGGCGTCCCCCGGCCCCGGCACGCACCAGGTCACTGTAAAACTACTGGAGCCTGACCTGTCTGGGCCAAACATCACCATGGTCAGCAAGACGTGGTTGGAGGTGCAGAGGGCAGGCTGGACCTCGCTGGATGTGGGACAGGCCGTCCAGAGTCTCTTCAGCAAAGGGAGGCAGAGACTCACGGTAGAGCTGGAGACAGCAGAGGACTCAGGGTTTCCTCTCCTGGCTGGTCAGAGTGATTCCCACTGGCCATTTGTGGCAGCCCAGGCCCAAGAGAGGGCACCTCATCGGGTCCAGCGGCGTGGCATCGACTGCACTGGAGACTCATGGATGTGCTGCCGCAAGGAATTCTTTGTGGACTTCAAGGAGATTGGCTGGGAGGACTGGATCATCCAGCCAGAAGGATATCACATGAACTATTGTGCTGGGCTCTGCCCTCTGCATATGGCTGGTATCCCTGGGCTTGCTGCTTCCTTCCACACAGCTGTCCTCAACCTCATCAAAGCCAGCAATGCTGATGCTGCTGTGGACTCCTGCTGTGTGCCTACCCAACGCCGCCCCCTCTCCCTGCTCTACTATGACAGGGACAGCAATATTGTCAAGACCGACATCCCTGACATGATTGTCGATGCCTGTGGCTGTACCTAACCTCCTGCTAGAGGCAGGAGAGCAAGACCATTGCTGAGCTGGCCTTCCTTCTTTCTCAGTTCCACTCCAGCAGCGGGAGAACTAGAGAGCTGCTAAAGGATGGGGACCCTGCATTGGTGTTTTTAACTCTGAAGCTTGAAGCATCAGGGTGGTGACAAACCTGTAAGCCCTTTCCTCCTTCACCTCCTACACAGCTCCTATCCCTCTTCATACCCTCCCAGGGATTCCTCTCTGCTCCAAACAGGAGCCCAAGAGCTGCTCCTGTTTGAAATCAACCCCTTCTGCCTGCAGGACTCTGAAAAAAAAAAAAAAAAAACCCACATAGTTAGCTGGTTTAGAGCAACCTCTGCCCTCTCTAGTGCTAGTCCCACGGCCAAGGTCATAGTGCAGCCCTTGGTGCTGCAATGGGAACATGTGCTTCTCAGGGAACGTGTCCCAGCCCTGGCCGGTGGGGCTGGGCTGCTGAGGAAGACACGAACCTGAGAACAAGGTAGGAGCTGCCGAGTCAGAGCAGAGAGCTCCAGCTCCAGGGCCCCACTCCAACTGGACGTTAGACTGAAGAGAGTGAAGAAGGGGAAACTGCTCACCATGGTGGAGGCAGTGCCTCCCTCTCCAAGCATCCCAGCTGTCTGCTATTCAATAAAAGAGCCCAGGCTCAGTGTGTGCAGATGTGCATGCACCTGTGTGTGCCCTGTTACTAGCCAGCACCTTCTCTCCCCATCCCCAAAGTGCAAGGTGCTGGACAGACCCCAGCACAGGCTGGAGACAGCTGCCCTTTCCCTCTCCCCTTGCTCAGCCTTGTCAGGGAGCCTTTTGGGGGACTGTCCCTGGGACTTGCACAAGATGCTGGGGACATGAATGTTGCAGGAAGATATGCAGGAGCCTGATCAGAGACAGGGCGATTTGAGGGGATTTGGAGGTTTATCTCTGTGTCCAGCTCTGCCATGCTCTTCTAGCCAAAAGCTTGATGTAAAACCCAGTCAGAAGGGCTGGGCACCCATCAATGGCAGCAGACTAGTCAGCCCCACACTGCTGCCATCCTACCACTTCACTGCCTTCTCTGGAGAGGCAGTCAGGACCCATGAAAGAGACCACTGCCATGGGAGTGTGGTGATTCCCTGGAGAAGTTACCATTCCTTGGCTAGGCTCGATTTCCCATTCCACCAAAACCATTGGTATGTGGCCATTTTCATCCCAATTCAGGACAAAACAAAGCAACTCCTTTCCCTTCAACAGTGGACAGTGGTTCCCAGGCAAGTCCAGCAAAGCTGCAGTGCCTGCAGCACCTGCCTTTGCCTGCAACCCCACAGCAGCTCCCTTGCTGGGCAACTGCCAGCACATCCCTGTCCTGCGGCCAGGAGAGGAGCCACTGCCCCGTCCCTGCTCCTTCCAACCTGGCCAAGCAGGACGTGTCCGTGCCGTGAGAGCTGAGGACAAAGGGCAGTGCAGACACATCAGCTCCATTATGTAATCCTGCATCAGGGTTTCTCCATTGCTTCATGCGTATCTCTCATGTGAGGATCGAGAGAACAGTAAGTGGTGCTGGTCATGGGAGAGGGCAGCTGATGCCAGGGGCTTCTGGGGATGACTGGAGCTGCCAGCAGCTCCAGGGGGAGCAGAAATGGGAGGGTGTTGCCCCAAGGAAGCTGAAACGCCTTGGGGAGGGTGAAGCCCCTACAAGAGCAGATGGTGTCTGACTGTGCTGTGTTGGGGGGCTGTGCTCCCAGAGAGCCCTGCCAGGGTTGGGGGCTGCAGAGTGGCACCTCCCTGCCCTGCTGCCTGCGGGACTCAGCCCAAAACGGCTCCCACCAACCCAGGAGCTGCACACACAGAGTGGAAGTCTTGGGGATCAATACTGTCTGGGACCCAAGGCCACTTGCGCAAGCCCAAAGAGAGTTTGGTGTTTATTTTTTTGTTTATTTTCCCCCCTTCTTTTCCAATGCCTCTTTTTCACTGTCTATGTTTATTCAACAAACAGTTCTCCTGGGGCTAGTGTGCAGTTTTCGAAGTTGCAGCAGGCAGGGGTAGAAAGGGGCCAGGAGAGGGGCAGCAGAAGCTCCTGGCACACGATGAAGGTCCCTGCTTGAAAGCCTGTCCTCAGCCCCCACAGTTGAGCTCCACTCTGTGTTTTGCCAGTTCACGGAGGCTCTCAGCACAACCTGGTACACGAGTGGCTGCCACAGCAGCTTCTGATGCAGCTCCTGGTGCAGCTCCTGGTGCAGACTGACCCCTCACATCTGGGAGTTTTCCCCATAGAATCATAGAATGCCCAAGGTTGGAAGGGACCTCAGAGGTCATCGAGTCCAACCCCCCTGCACACGCAGGG
>JAVCKT010015633.1:16273-34357 GCA_032273925.1 Rhynchotus rufescens
TAGGATGAGCAGAAAGGATGCCAAACTCAAGTGTTGACCAGCTGATGATCAAAATGAACCAAACTCAGTTATCAGTATTTTAGTGTGCTTCTTTTAACTACTATAATACAAATTCTTGAGTGGTTTAGGTTTGACATAGACTAGAAGTGAGAAAGATTGTATCCCATGAGAGACACACAGTTACCAGTATGGTTATTATTTGTCCTTAAATCATCCATACTCATCAACAGACAAAGGTTGCCTCTGTTGAAGGAGGCTATACACAGTTAGGCCGTATGGGTCTTTCCTCCTGTTGCTGGTACTGCAACTGGTTGTAACAGCAGTGATTTTTTTATTTATTTGTTTTTATTTTTTTTAAGAAACTAAGGCTGAATTGTAGCTTGTTTTGCTTTTTTTTTTTTTTTGTTTCCTTTTAATTTCATTTTTTCCTTGTACTATACTGACTCCTAGTTGAGATAGTCTATGATCAGTGTTAGAAATCTGATCAGAAATTGCAGACTGCTTTGGTGAACTTGCTCTGTGAAGTTAAGTTAACCTTAAGGTCTGGTAATGAGGTTAGTGTGCAGTCCATGCAAAAGCCATAACACTGTCTTTATGTAGAGTCTCCTTAGCTGTGACTTAAGTGTTGCAAAGGGTGCTTCATTGATGTGTTCCTGAAATAAGAGGGTAGCATGGGTTGCTCGCATGCAACTTTATGTATAACAGTTTCAGTGGTAAGTCTTTATAGACTCAAAATAGATCTTTGAATTTAATGTTGAATCTTCCCTGTAATAATTTGCTTTTCCTTCTTGTAAAATTGGTGTATTTTGATAACATAGCTGGTGTTATATAACCTGTGCAGTAAATTACGGTCAATTTTTGGTAAGATTATACTTAAAAACCCCAGCAACTTCTGTTTTGCAATGAAGTTAACGGATCCCCATACACAACATATCTGCATGTGTTTTCTTTCAAAAGCATGTTACTGATTGTTGATCCAACTGTAGAAGAGGAAGATTTAGCAACTGGAACAGTAACTGTTGTAACCGATGAAGAAGGCAGACTGTGTTCAGTCCATAAGCCAGGTACTCCTGAGTTTACTCTACAGACATTATGGAGATGACAACTTTTTTTTTTTTTTTTAGGGAAATGTTTTACCTACGTTTCTTTGTAAAATGTGGTTGTTTTGTAACAGTTGAATGGCTGGAAAGCTTATTACGTCACTTGCTGTTAAAATTAGGTCTGAAAATGGTAGCATGACTTTTCTTATTTTAAAAAAGCCATAGCTAGCCTTATGTATGTTCTTGTGTATGTATGTTCTTGTGTATGTATGTTCTTATGCATGTAAAAAATGATAGATCTTGTACAAAGTCTTATACTTAAAAGACAAAAACCTAAAGCAAACTACTTGACAGCTTAAGTGTAGTTGGTGAAGCTGATATTCCCCAGATTTAAGTTGGTGGTTGTAAGAATTTGGGTATTATTCCATGTTTTCACTTGGAAAATGGATGTAAAGAAATCTAACCAAAGTATAAAGGAAAAACCAAATTGCTTTTTAATTTTTAGGTGGAAGCCCTCTGACAGGAGCCAAGCTTCAGGACTGTATCACCAGAGCTGTTACAAGGCATAAAGAAGTAAAGAAGCTGATTGACAAAGTGATAAAAAGCATACAACCCGAATGAACAAAGGCAAGATCTTTTCAGAAATGGATTTGTAAAAATTGTATTTGTTACAGTGTCCACAAACCTTTTATACTAAATAAACAAATACCAATACTACATTTACAAAGTTCATTTTTCTAAAATGATTTTCACCCTCAGACTATATACAGTGCTGCCGAATGGTAAAAAATACAGGATAAAACATTCTGTTAAAAAATTAAATGACTTAAAGAAACCAAGCCCTAGCTGCTTTACAGGCAAAATCTCTCATTTCCAAAGGGCTGGCTTCCTAAAGCAGTTCCATTTATTACAGTGTAGTTTCAATAGTTCATTTTCCCACCAGCAATGTAAAACACTGATTTGTTTTTAAGCTTTCTCCTTTTTAAACTTTAAAAAATCCCCTTTGAATCATTAATTATATATAGAAAAAAAAAATGCAAGTCTCAGGATTTTGGAGGGGCCGGAGTGCCTCTCTTCCTTTTACTTTTTGAGTGGCTGCCTGAATGCTGTTGATGTTGTAGGTGAGCTGCTTGAGCTGCTGCTGCTGCCATAGCCATTTGATGCTGCAAGAATCGCAACTGCTGCCATGAAAAAGGAGGGGAAAAAAGTTTGTTAAGAGTTAGCTTGAGAGCTACCTTTCATCTCAGGGAGAATGACAGGAAGGGGAAAATGAAATAAACCGAGACTTTAAGTACAGGGTTAACCAAAAGGAATATACCACGAACTGGGGCACTGGGTACAGTCAAGCAGCACCAGTGGCACAGAAGCCTGCTGAGGGCTCGTCTATCACTTCACACATACACTTAGTGCTGTGCTCTTTCTTTGCCCTCTCTGGGTTGCAGTAACTGCAGTAACTCAGCAACTTCAGTCAATCTGTTTGGCTTAGCAGTACATTTTTAGCACAGTATTTTCTGCATGTATCACCTGAAGGAGACTGTGGGATCAAATAATAAAGCATTTCTATATAGGTATAAAAATACACCACAGGAATGCTTTGCCAGAGCTGCTTTGTCCACGTACTAACTGCAGCTGTGCTATACTGGACCTTACAGGTGCTTACAGATCTTGCTCTTGCATTATTCTGAAATCCTAATGGCACCTGGCAGAGCTTATTTTTAATGTGCCACAAGCACTCCTTGAATGTTGTCAAATCAGGAAGGTGGATGGTTTACATGAATAAAAATAAATTCAGTGCTCCAAGCTGAGATAACAGATTTTAAGTCTTTCAAGGTGTAGTTTGCCAAAATGTTTTATTGGTTTGAGAGGCCACACAGAGAGTAAAAAAATTATCCAAACGACAGAATATTTGCTTTTGGAGCTGAGAATTGTATTTTTTTTTTTTAAATGCAGTCAGAGCGAAGTTGCTGGATTACTTGTATCTGTTGCTGCTGCTGCTGCAAGGCTTGTTGTTGCTGTTGAAAGGCAGAAGAGAGCTGGAGTCTCTGCTGAGGAACGCTTTGCTCAGGGCTGTTCATGGCAGAGCCAAGCTGAGACAACACTATGGAAAGGAGAAGGGGAAAGCAGGCAGGTCAAAGAGGTCGAGTTTGTCAGGATTAGGAAAGGAAGACAGAGGAATAGAGAGCAACAGACAAGGGGATCAAGAGAATTAGTTTCAAAGTGAAAACTGGAAACAGTACAGAATAAAGTATATGTGATATACATACTCGGTGATCTACATACTCGGTTAGTTAGAAGGTAATTAGATTATGAGGTGCATGTAGAGACACAAAAAGAGTTCTGTCATACTGAATGTTAAGCACACAGTTAAAGAAACATTCCTCAATGAAGTCTGGCATGGAAATCTCTGTGTTTTCTTTTTGTATTAAGTTTGACTTATGTCCATATGTCCTTTAAAGATAACCAATTTACTATGCCAAGCACAGGCCAAACAAAACAGAAAAGTGCATGCTTTGAAAGAAACTTTCTTGTGTAACTTATGCTAATAATAAAGAGTAAATCGTTTTGATCTAATGTAAGGCTGCTTTAAGACCAAACTTCATTTCAGTATGAATTCACCAACAAACACAAGTACAAGAGGAGGCGCAGCAAGTACTTACCTGTGGCCTGAGGTTGCATAAAATTCCCCACTCCGGTCAGGTTAATCACAGCAGCTTGCTGGGCGGATAAGGCCTGATCTTGGGTGGATGGACCTTGGTCGGACCCCTAGCAAAACAAAAAAGCTTGGTCTTTACTACCAAACTTGGAGAGCAGTCAATAAATGAAGCTGTCATGAAGATAAATGGTTCAAATGCCTATTTCAGACTCTGAATTCTGCTTTTTACAGTGAGTGCAGATACAGATAATACTGTAGTCACTGCTGAAGCAGCACCTACAGCTGCTGGAAGCCCCAAAGCAGCTCCTATTAGGCCTGTTACCTAGTGGAAGGCCCAGCAAGAGTGCAACTTCCCCACTGAAAATCAGCAGCGACACCTTCATGATCATGTTGCTAACCATGCTGCACTTTATCTCCTACCCACCACACCTGAAGTCTTCAGCTGGCACCTGAGACTACCTGCATGCGAAAATCCTAATCAAAATGTGAAAAGCCTGAAATGCATATTCAGAAGATTGTGCCAGGCTTTCCTTAGTTTCATGAAAAACACATCTACTTTGAAATTTTATTTTCAGAGCAACGCATCTTGTACATTAATCACACAAATGTAATTATTATTGCCTGATCTGGCACTCACTGAGGTCATGTTTTGTTAAATTACGGCCTATTTGAAGACCTTGTATTAATTCTAAAATCTGGAAAGCAAGTGCTTAAGTGTGTATTACGTATGTGATTTAAGCAAGCCGGGTGGCTTGCCGGATTTAAGCTTCCGGGTTCCTCGGAAGGGAGGAAAAAGTCTGAGCTGCTGTTGTGTTTCTATAGAATAACCATATGAAATAATGGCACTAAGATCTAGGTAAACTTTGCTAAAAGACTGCACATTAAAGAAAATGTTAAGGTAGCGTGTATTAAGAACATGTAAAAATTTTACAAATCGAAGTCAAAGGAAAAACATCTGCAAAACAAAGCAAAACAAAACCCCTTAAGTACGAGAAAAGTATGACTGTATTCTCTTGGCAGAAAATGAGTTTTTCTTTTGGCTGAAGTCTTTTTTCCCCCACTGAGCATTTGGAGGGCAACACTCTAAGCAAATACAGTTCTTGTATTTCTAATTGCTCGTTTTAGCCAAACAACCCCTGTCCTACTCCGTAACTTGTGCTGAAAGAAAAGTTCCTTAGGGACAAGTTAGCCAACACTGCGAGACTTATTTCCTCCTGAACACTGCCAACGGCCTCAAATCAGTCTTTGTGCCTGCTTTTATTCAGTGCATAGAAAAGAAAAGTACCAGCTAAAAGTACCAGCTTGCCTGATCTTTTAAAAATAATTCAGTTAGTAACTGGCAGTTGGATTCTGAGAATAAAAACAGAAGTCTCCCATTAAACTGTCACACATTCCAGAACAAGACCTGTGACACAGGAGCCTTTTCACCACATAAACCTTTTAAGAAACCAACTTACATAAAAGAAAGACTGTAACATATTAGACTATTACTCTCATTTTCAGAGGCATCCTATTTTTAGCTGGTCTGCAGCAGCTCAAACAAAATTAAGACAAACATTTGTGTATCCAGTGGAGACTGTTTGGTAAAACAGAAATCCTGAATGTCCAGAAGACAAAGGAGTTTGTAACTCAACTCAAAACATAAAAGCAGAGCAGCCACAGTTTTCCCCAAGTGCTTCATGAGTCCCGGTGAGATTGTGAGATTTTAGGCACAGGTGGAACCAACCACTCAAATTTTGTTAGTTTGAAAACAGATTACTCTCCACCAAGAGTTCAGACTTCTTCAGTGATTATAGCCTTAACACTGATTATAGGCAGCAGTGAAGCAAATTTTGGCTTTAAAGCCAAGAGGGTGCAGGCAGAACAACCCTGTTAAATGATGGCACTGAGAAATAAGCCAATTCCTGACAGTGGGAGTAGGAAGCTTCAATTATTCTCTAATAATCCTGCCGTGTGCATCTTCTCCCCTCCTCTGCAGTGGAGGGTGTGCGCTAGGTGTGAGGACCAGGACCACACTATGTTTGCACTAGCCGTGCACTGGGCTGCTCCCTTCCTGGCAGGGCCAGGAGGTGCTTAGGCAGTTCCTCCTCCTGCTCTTTTTTACCGGATATAAAGAGGTAACTCTGACCCAGCTCCAGCCGTGGCCCTGAAGCCACTGCGGTCTCTGCAGTTCCATAAGGATTTGGAGGATGCCTCCCCGCATCTGTTTTAGATCTGTTGCATAAAGGTTTATCCTTTTGTGGAGACTGGGGAGACTGTTCCATCCACGCAGCCCAGACTGAGGGCTGTTCGCACACCCCTGTTCTCCCTGCTGCTGCGGACTACAGGCGGTCGCACCGTGAGACTGTTGCTCTGGAGAAAACTGACAGCTGCTCCTGGTGTTGCTGGAGTGGGTTAAAAATAACTGACCCACCTGAAAGCTGCTGAAGATTAAAAACAAAACGCATAATTCAATCAAACTGCTGGGTTGCCCACTGATTGAGTATGATATTGATACTGATGCACTCCTTGGAGATTTTGTAAAAATCCTTCAAAACGAATCACTCTACAGATGCTTTTGTTCAGGAGAAAGCCTCATGCTCAGAAAACAAATCCGAATTAGATGTAGCTAGATATCTCTACAGCAAAATACATTATCGTTGTTTTAATAGTAGAGATTACACCAACACTGGATGTAGTAAGTCTTCAAAAGCACAGAATACTAAATTCAGAATATTCCACTGCATTTAGATGTTTCCAATCAATGATTTGCCAAGTCCAACGCAAAGAAGAAATACTAAAATGAAACGGTTTTGATTTCTCTCATTCCAGTTTTCCAGTATAAACTGCACTGATTTCAATTAAATTCATCCTGACTTACAGAGAGGTCCGAGGTAGCCTGAGTGGGCACACTCTGGTTTGGAATCAGAAAAACAAGCATTTCACTGTCCTGAAGGGCTCTCCCCTGGTGTAACAGCCTCCCGTGCCAGCCCTATGCCCTGTTTCTGAAGCTTGGGAAATGGGGATTTTTTTTTTTTTTTTTTTTGTAGAACCTGGGATTTGTGGCAGCTGGAAGCTGCACCTCTGCAGCTATAACTTGCAGGTGGCTTCAAGACCCTGGAAGTAAATCCAGCTCCATGAAATTCCCTTTACATGTGCTCAGAGATAATTAGTGTCCTTTGTACATGTTTGTTTTGTTGTGCCTGTTTAATTTAATGAACATATTTATAGAGCTTCTACATTCTCTATTTTCTATTTCCACAACCAGAAGCTCTTTTAAAGCAATTACTGCACCTACTGGTGCAACCTCAGCTCAGCTTTTAGGCCTGTTCGTGTAGCTGTGAGTGACTTTGCTTTGTGCTACTTTGTGCTTTTCAAATAGACATAATCCTTGTTTAAAAAAATATCCACACTGAAAGCCTAGGCAAACACTGAAAATGGAAGATGGTATTTTAGGTATTTAATCTCTTGAATTCAAATGTCAGCATTTTTATATTTTTACTGAGAAATAGCTACTTTGTAGTGAGCTGAGAATGTCATTCCCACTTGGCGATCTTTATGGAACCAGCTTTCTTCTCTTGAACTGTTTTAAATAGTAATCAAAAATTTACAATAAATGGCTTGTTTCTGATAAATTGTCTCCAAAGAGCTGTGTGGGGCAATGCACAAAAAGCACTACAGCTATTTATAAAGCAATATGAAAAATTATCATTGTCAAGTGTGCACAAGTGCATCAATTACCTGTAGAAGATTTAAGGGCCGAAGATTTGATGCATTTTTCAGACCAAAAGGGCTGCCTGTTAAAGAAAACATCTTTTTATTAGTAGAAAGTCATTACTTAGCTATATGTGAGTTGCATCACATGTACCCCCTTTCCACTAGGATTATTTTGGAACTTCTGGAAGGTGGAACTTTACACAGTGCTGCATTTTTCCTTGTCAGAAAGAGCAGTTGCCCAGATTTAAACTTAGTCCCAAAAGAAAACTGTATCACTGCTAAGCATGGTACCATGTAAGCCCTATACAACCTGTTGCTGCATTTACAACAAAGATGAATGTGGAGAATATTACAGCAGTTAGTTATTTCTCAGTGATTCTTATCCTGGCTTTATTTTATTTATTACCATTTGTGCAGGAAATTCAGGAATATCTGAGGACTTACTGAGGTAAGCAGGTTCTTACAGTTTCTTTAGAAAGAAAATTCTAACATGGCAAGTAATAAAAAAAACTAAACAAAATAAAAATACCCCAAATCTTGACCACTGTCCTCCATACAAAAACTTCTGGAAAGACATTTATATCTTCCATATAGCTTTTGCCACTAATGTACATGGTATTCCTCAAATGCTATAATAAAAAAATGTATTTTTTAAAAATTTGTATATAGTAAGCTATAAACTGGATTAAAATGCTTCAATAAAACAGAAGCTGTCAAACAGAATCCCCCAGGTCTGCCTCAGACCTAGCAGAAATCACTTCCACTAGTAATGTGGACAACAGTGTGTGTAAAATCTGTGTAAGATACCAAAACTGTTAAAACTGAATAATGCTTGTAAGTACAGGAATATAACTTAAATTTATAAAATATAACTAATAACTAATATAACTTAAACTAATAACTAATATAACTTAAATTTATAAAATATAACTAATAACTAATATAAGTTAAACTAATAACTAATATAAGTTAAATTTATAAAATATAATTAATACTTTGGAGAAAAGATCCCAAAACCAGTGATAGTATATTCAAAAAAGACAAGTGAACAGATACAACATGGTGAATAGCCAGCTTTGCACCTGTATAGCAGGAAGGGATGTGAGAAATTAAAGTCAATCACAAATGTATCTGCAACGTCAATACCACACACTGCAGAAGACACAACCCTTCACACACAGTGCACACTTACAAAACTCACTGTTACAAGATGCTGTAGATGCCGAAAATATAAACAGGTTTAAGCAGCAATCAATAAATACAGATAGATCCAGAGAATAAAAACCTAGCGGGGGGATATTAAGCACAAAGATCCACCTAAGCAGCCTTTACAGAGACCCCCTCAAGGCTGCAGATTGCCAGCAGAGGGGGGCTGTTTGCAGGGCATGGGCCACTCTCAGGTACTTGCCTGGTCTCACCCTCTCCCCTAAGTGGTGTCTAATGTCCTCTGCCAGAGACACAGCAGGAGCTGGAGGGATTTCTATAGCCATTCTTATATTAATATAACTGCTGTTGCAAAAAAAAAAAAAAAACCCACAAGTAAAAGCAGGCAGACCTCCTCTGGGGAAATGTTAACAGGAATGTTGTGAACGAGATGAGATGCAGTTATTCTGCTGTGCTCCACAGCGGTAAATCAGCCCAGCTCAGGCTTGTGTCCACTTTTGGGTATGACATTTTAAGAAGGTTGTAACCAAATTGGACAGTCTAGAAGAGAGCGACAGAATTATGAAAGGTCTGAAAAATACGACCTATCAGAAAGAGAAGACAAATGTGGGACATGACAGCGTGTTCCGGATAGTCAGAAGGTAAAGAGAAGGGATCAACTGTTTCTCACGGCTGCAAGGAACAGGATAAAAGATAACTTAATTCACAGTTAAGGAGATGCATTGTAATTAGAAGGAAACACTTTGTATGGACAGTGAACTACTCCAAACAGCTACTGACAGTGACTGGATTCTTTGCCAGTGAAGGAATTTAAAGACAGTTTAGATGCACACTGGTCATGTTTCAGTGTAAGGGACAGCTATCACAGCCTTATCTACCCTTTTCATTCCAAAATCACACACTAGGGATTTTGTCTTTCTTACATTCCCATTAAAAAAAAATGGAATTCAAATGTTCCTTTAACGAGAACTGAGCCCTATAGATTTGTACAGTCATACCTGAAAGCAGTAAGGGACTAATTGTTTTAAAAGAATAAAGCAGCAGCAGTGACAGAATAAAGCACCACAAACATTTGGAGAACGAGGCCTCTTTCTAAATTTTGTCATGCCCTTTTTTCCTGGCAGTCCCGGTTATCAAGGTTGCATCCAACTCCGAAATGCCCTTTAGCAGAAACTGCCTGCCAGGCACAGGCAAACAGGGAACCATGTGGAGAACATGGAGGACATTTCCCCATCCGAGCTCCTCAAAACCTCCCTCTCAAGCAACTTCTGCCACAGCTGAAACTCAGTAGGCAAAAATATTTAAGCTGTTCCTAAGCTGTGGTCATCACATAAGCACTGTTCACACTCCGGCCTCTCTTGCCCACTGCTCTTACAGAAGGTTTTCACACTGTCACTACCTGAAGATGCCTTTTTTGCTTGTTGCACTAACCTGCTTGGGAAGCAGACTGCATGGCAGCGGGCAGCGCACTTGGTACCAGGCCTCCTGATGGTAAAATGCCACTCAGATTTATACCTGCAGGGGCTATGGCACCAGTGTTGCACCCCAGCATGGGGTTTGAACCACTCATCAATGTCTGTGCTCCACTGTAGAAGAGGAAAGACAACACATCAAACTCAAGTGGCACAAGTACAGCCAAATAACGACATTTTATCTCTCTGTCACACGACAAATAAGCTCAGTTGTCTGCTCTAAATGGAATTATGGATAAAGCTTCAAAATATGTAGATTGATTTTTCCACATATACTTTTTTTTTTGCTTTGGTATAATCTATGGAAAATAAAACATAAGTGGCTCTTGCATTCTAAAAATACTAGAAAGTTTGGAGATCTTCAAAACCATTCATGGTTTGGAGACCATTCAAAACCATTGTGATATTGCAACAGAAAGCTGAAAAATAATTCACATTCTCCTTTTGCAGCATGAGAAGCCTGCTTTGTGAAGCAACAGTGATTGAATGTTGAGCATCTTAAAGGAGGAATTCAAGCATAACATGTGCACTGAGGCACACCATGGGACTTGCACTGGCCATCTTACACTTACTGGGAAATCCCATTTAATTGCAAAGTAGTCTTTGTATCACATGATCTATTCCTAACAGCAGCTCTTCTTTTTTTAACAACAAAATGAGCTTTATAAATCGTTAAGTTTAACCTCAGTGTCTAAGAAACTGTTAGAAATCAGTTATACGTGTTATAAATATTTTTACATGGCATTTTGATTCACAGAGGCTTTAATATTTCTATTTTTAATTTAAAAAGTCTGCACATGAGATCTCATATAATAAAAAAATCAAACTCATGAAAGAGCAAAACCTCAAAAATACTGCAGTTTTGAGGTAAACTTTATGAAAGAAAACAGTCTTCACCTTAAAAACTCCCAGTACAAGTTTCCTTATAGACTGTATTTAACATTTTAATAGTAGATGGCTAAATTTAAGCAAGTAGTTTCTGATCATTCTTTACTACACAATCGCAAGGCGAATGACCTTTCCATATTGCAGATCCTGAAAAATACCTGCCTTAATGTATGCTGCACAATTCACTCCTCCAACTGCCCCTAGCTCCCCACCCCAGCCAAGATAAATTAAGAACCCATCGTAACGAAGCACTTACCACACAGAGCCCACTACATTGATGAAGTTAAGTCCTGCGGGGTTTGCCATGACCTGCGTGGAGGTTGTTCCTGTAGTAATGGATGTTACCATGGTGGAAAGAGGAATGGTCATTACAGGCAGTGCCTGGCTCAGAGACATCTGCTGCTGAGCAAACGGGGTTAACAAAGTGGGCTGAGGGGTGAAGCCTGAATCTTGGGGAGTAGGGGTGGCAGAAGGGGTAATAGGAGTTGAGCTCTGAGCATCAGGAGGGTGTGGGGTCGATGAAGGGGTGTTGGTTGGAGTAGGAGTAGATGGTTTAGGAGTTCCAGACCCTGCTCATTGAGAAAAATAAAAAGTGCTAGTTTGTTATAAAAGGCCAGTCCTTCTTGTATAATACGGTTAATGGAATCTTATTTAGCACTGACAATTTGCTCCAGTTTTTAAACTGCAAGTGTTAATTCCTACACGACACGAGTGTAGCAGCACGCACTCATTGTTAAGGATGCAGTATATCACACAGAACCCCCCTGCTCCACGCCTAACTCCTTGAACCAAACACAAATTTGTACCATCCTTCCAAAATTTCTGGCACATTAAGTCCTAACTCTATCCAGACATATTTAAGTCAAAATACAACATTTTTCTTAAGTGACCATTTTAACCTACTTAATGTTTTTGTTCTAAAATGTTACACATATATTGAATATGCACTGCCTGCACAATAGCATCATGTTAAAAAACATATCATGGAAAACAACAGAATCAACAAGGAACAGATACTATTTCAGTAATTCTGGGGTCAGTCTAAATTTCATCAGACAGCTAAATTCCCATTTGCCAATTTTTGATCTAACGAAGAAAATATATATATAAAAAAAAGGATAATACTGCATCTTTAAAAGTTATTGTGTAATTCCTTATGCTTAAATGTAGTACATATAGCAATACTGTTGTGGATGCAGTAAGCACAGTTTATCAATAGAAGGAAAAAATAAAAAAACACAAAAGCTCTTGAGGTGTTTTCTTTTTTTAGCTTTCATGTCCTGCAGAAAGAAAGGAAAGAAATGTGAATGTCCAGATGTTGTGACCAGAGCCTTACTTACAGTGTGCAGTAGATTTGTGTGCAGTAGATTTACACAATCCTTATCAGTAACATAAAAAAGTGAGTAAAACTGTTTAGAAGAAAACTTTAAGTTTTCTGTTTTTCTTTGTGCAAAACAAGAAGGCAGAAAAATTACACCTTTTGAGCTATACATATTTCAAATTATTTAATTGAAAAAATAAAACCACATTATAATACTGTGCAGGATCCTGGAATGGTCAGTATACAATTATCCACAAAAAAAACTGAAAAACTGCAGCTATGATTTCTCTTTGTACAAATCTGCTCACAAAATGTCTCAAGACACATACATATTTTAAAAACTGTTTATGATCTGTATCCCTTATTTCAATAACCCTATCAGTGGTAACAAAAAAAATAAACTAGCACGTCATTTGTTATTGAAATTTACATTTTAACACCTAAGAATATGGTGTTATCAGCAGCAGCATCACCACCACACTTGCAATCAGCAATGATTTGTAAAACAGTGTAGGAGTGTTTTAAAAAATCATCTTAGAGTTTATTGTATCACCACCTTGGGACTGATCAGATTATATACATACACAGAGATACAACTGCACCAGCTCCTATAACATTTTTTTTTTAACAGATGCTTAAATTATGTAAAGGCAAACTGATCTAACACACTGTTTTTACACTGGAGGAAAAATCTACACTTTGGAATGGTATGTTGTAACATTATCTACCACCCCTTCATAAAAGAGGAGATCATAGTAATTGCATAAAATATATTAAAACGTATACACAAAGGGTGCATACATATATACAGAAAAAAAACAAACACAATTACAATAAACATAAAATACATACAGTGAACAAGAGACCTGCCTGAAGCTGCACAACTTATACAATTTAGGGTACACAGTACATTTAAATGCCATCATTCCACAGGTTAAGGAGTTTCTCTCAAGAAGCATTTATGCAAAAGCCTAAGATTTAATGGAGAATTTAGGTCGTGACTCACTTTGTGAAGAGCTCGCGGGAGACATGGCGGCTGGAGAGAGCATGCTAACTTGGTTAAGATCCATAGATTGCTTCCGAGAAAGCCCGGGAGGCTTAGAAGGAGGAGGAGGAGTTGGGGATTTTAGATGGCCACTTGACTGCTGTGGACTAAAAATATTACCTGAAAAAGCATAATTAAAATACATTATGGTTTCGTGAGTTGATGGTAACCTGTTACTACACAAATTCCTGAAAAATGTAATTGGAAATCAACAAAACGATGCTTTGGAAAGCTCTTTTCACACATCAGATAACGATTTTTTTAAGATTAAGATTTTACTAAAGTAATAGTACGTCACAAGAGTCAGAACACATGGAAAGGAGACACTGAAGTCAGTAAATAATTACCTGAAGAGCTACTTCCTGAACTTGAAGGTAATTTGATAGGAGGAGGTCGGTGTTTTACACCTTTCCCCAATACTGAAGACTGAACAGAGCCTGATAAACTTTCTGGCTGCTAGGAGGAAAGAGAAATTAGCACTACCTTAGCAATGACGTGAGCTTCCATATATTCAACAGGAAAGTAAAATAATCCAAATAATCTGTAAAAAAAATTCTCAAAATTGTGACAGAATACTTTGGAAATATTACTGCAGATTTTTTTTTTTTTAAACCATAGCCCTATGACTGACACTTCCCTATGAATAAAAAAAAATGAAAGTGCTGCTAAAATTTAAATACAGCTGAGAAAAAAACCACAGTTTTCTTTTTCTTTCTTTTTTTTCCTAAAGTTTTTTTGGTACCTATTCACAAACGGCAGAGTGGCAGAAAAAAATTCACAGAAGGGCTGAGGTTGGAAGGGAACTCTGTAGACCATCTGTCCAAACCCCCTGCTGAAGCAGGGTCTCCTAGAGCCACATTGCCCAGGACCTTAATCAGGCAGCTTCCAAGTATTTCCAAGAAAGGAGACCCAACAAACGCTCTGGGCAGCCTGTTCACAAGGTCTGTTACCCCCACAGTAAAAGAGTTGTTTTTCCCACCCTGTGCTTCTCTTCTCCAAGCTGTACAGTTCTAGCTCTCTCAGCCCCTCCTTGTGTCCAGTGCTTTAATCGTCTCTGTGCACCTCACCTGGACTCCCTCCTGTGGCTCCATGTCTCTCCTGCATTAGGATCCACAGCTTCACACTGCACTCGAGCTGTGGCCTCACTAGGGCTCAGGAGAGCAGGATGACCTTCTTTGAGCTGTTGGCAATGCTCTTCCTCATGCAATCAGTACATCATTAGCCTCCTTTGACACAAGGGCACATTGTTGGCTCACAGTCAACATCCTGTCCACCAAGACTCCCCGGTTTTCTTTGCAGAGCTACTTTCCATTAGGCCAATCCCCAATATGGTCTTGAAAAAATATTTCATTTCACTCTGTATTCATTTGTCATTTCTTATCAGTAATGACTTGGAGAAAAGGATTAAGCCTTGGCATTCTGAGAGTAGGACTTGCACAGAATCACCAAATGGTTGAGGTTGGAAGGGACCTGTAGAGATCACCTAGTCCCACCCCGCTGTTCCAGCAGGGACACCCAGAGCACGGAGCACAGGGTGGCATCCCAGTGGGTTTGGAAGATCTCCAGAGAAGGAGACTCCACAGCCTCCCTGGGCAGCCTGTTCCAGGGCTCTGTCACCCTGACAGTAAAGAAAAAGCCATGCTGTACTTGTGTGCAGGTTACAAGTCCTTTTATCCATGACTGCTCTCTGCTTGACTCCTCATAAGGTTTTCAGCTCAAATGAGTGAAGTGTAACATGGCTTTAAGTGGCTTAGCTTGCTTTGGAGAGTTAGGCTGTTGTAAAGCTGCCATATATTCACTGAAAGAATTAACCCTGCCCTTTATGGAGTTGCACTATACCAGACAGAGAACTGATCTGGTTGAAAATTAGTTTTTTTTAGGAGGTGAGAAATGTTGTATGTAATACCTAGGGGATGGCAGACAGCTGAAATCGTTCTTTCGCTGGAGAAGCTGCGTTATGCAGGGTTCACTTCAGTCTTAATTTCAGGATACTGGCCCTATGAGCTTCATACACCCTCCAGGCATAACTGCAACCATCTCAGTATAAATATGACAATTCATCTGATTTCTGTTTTTCTTCTTCTACAGAACATTTCACATATGGTCTTTGTATGTAAAATATCTTTTTAACAAACCCATGAGCACATCAGAGTTGTGGACTTCCACAGTTCCATGATTTTAGTTTTATATATTCTTTAGTTGAGCAATTGGGGTTAATAAAGCAGCAGTTAGCCACAAGAAATCTTATTTCAGATGACCAATGTCCATTTGGTCCAGAGAAGATGATAAGTGCTTTCTTCTAGATTAATCTTGCCCATGCTGTTGCTTTAGCAAAGCAGTATATTTTATAAGTGTTTCTCATGGGGAACAACGCTACTAAGAAGCTTCCAAAGTGACCATTAGCAGTACCTTTGGGATTTCTGGGATTTATGCATATTCCCAGGTTTTTTTTTTCCTATTGCTATGGAAAAAAAAAGCTACATATTATTAAACCCTATTTTTCTTCTTTTCTCTCTAGTCCTTCTTTCACTGAATTTCCCATCTTTGGAATTATAGCAGTTGGAACAATTGTCATTTACAAGCCCAGCTCCCATCCCAGCAAAGAGCAGAGTGACTTTGCAGGGAAGCAATGCTATTATACTAATAGGCATTAACAACACTCAGGAAATTGGGTCTTTTGAGTAGACTCTGCATGTTGCCAGCTCTCTCTGCCATTCAGCACTAATGAAAGAGTTGATGAACTTGCTGCAGCTAACGACTGCTGCAGGAAAGGTTGCAAGACTATTGAATTAGGAAAGCACATACAGCACATTAAGGCTAATTGAGCAAACTGATTCCTGTTGTGACTGTGGTGTTGCTGCTTATGATAATGACACCTCCTCAGTTGCTGAAACATTCTGGAGTTCTGGCATAGGAACAGAAGAAAATTTTGGAATAATGTAATTTTGTGAAGTAGTGTTAATGTCAGCAATGACAGTACTGGTGACAAACATGGAAGAGTGGTCTGTCAAGGGTGGCCAAAATCTTCAGGTCTATTCCGTTGTGGAGAAAGGTGGATTGCCATCATCGTAGCCTGGGAAAAGGGGTTGGAAGGAATTTAGAAGATTTGTCTACTTCCTTCTCCTACCCTGTCTTCTTAAGAGTTATTTGCCTAATAACTGATGAAGATTCTTTGAGCTCTAGGTAATCTATTCAGGTGTTCCACCTGTCTTGCTGTTAGCCATTCATTCCTACTGTCTCAATGAATATTAGTTGCTTAATCCCACTATGTCTTTTCTCGTTCCCTAGAAACATGGAGAACAGTTTTTTCTTTTTGTCTTGGCAGTGGGGTTTTGCCTATATATAGACAAGTATCATGCTCTTAGTCTTCTCTCCCGTAGACTAAAAATTCTCAGTTCTTTTAATCTTTTCACACAAGTCTTTTACTACAGACCTATGATTATTTTTTCATTTTTTCCTGCCTTATAAACAAGTAAAATGAAAGGGTTTTGTGAAAAATAATAATAAAAAAAGCTCCCTGGAAGAGAGAGGAAAAAAGGATTATATTGTCACATCACAGGAATATCTAAACAACTTTCATGTTTAATAGATATCTACTAGCTATAGGCATATTTAATTGGCTTGATGATTTTTATGACTGCTCGCTATGTGCAGATCCATGTCTGGAAGAAAGTATGATTTCCAAACAAAATGCAGATTAAAAAGGGGATTTAAGATATGAATGCAATGCTCTGACTGATCCAGGGAGGGGCCTGAAATATTTTACACTTAGGTGATGAAGACTGTGCATCATCAATGGAAGGTGAAAACTCTATTGCCAGTGCATTCAGTTCTGCATGACATTTTTTCTTTCAAGCCTGGAACACCTCAGCCTTGCCTTGATTTTCTTTGAACTAAATCTTTTTCATTCTAGATCACTTTTGGATTCAGAAACTTTAACAGGGTCTAGGTTAATTCCATCAACACAGTATGGGATGCAATACTGAATGTCAATAGCATAGCACAGCACTTCATGGTCTCATACTATTGGACCAAAGAAGAGAAGATAACAATCCCTACAGGTTCCTGTCTGTAAAAGTTTCAGAGTGGAGGAAAAGTTTTCTTCCAAACCCCACTGAGTACTAGAAGTATTTACTCTTTCTTTAAAAAGTGAACAGAGATTATTCTTTACCAAATTCTATCAGTACAGAGAAACACATACCTTGTCACAGGCTACAGCTCTGCTTGTTTTATAGAGTTTTTGAACTGTATGAACATGAGGGGATATATGGGGTCAGTCAAATTGATAGAGAGGATCATATTTGATATGTAAAGATTTTATAGTCGCATACTTTTATGAATCTTCCATATCTCCTTCTCCACCATGAGTTTCATCCAATAATAGATGACTTCTCCATCCTGGTCACAACTGAGGAAGATTTATAGTGTTCATGTACTCAAAAGCCAGGTCTTGAAGCTTTTGGGAGCAAGGTGGCACTCCTTTAGTCAAACAAAACCCAGTTGTGAACTGTGGTGTCCTATTTTGATGAATATCCTCAAGTTGCCCTGGACGTACACACTAGACATACATGCTGGAAATGGGATCACACTTGTAATTCTGGTTGAGAAACAAAGTCTTTCCAGTTGCTGAAAGATTTCATTCCCTTTTTAGTTTTTCCTAAAATATTTTCTTCCTTACTTATCAATTAACTTATATTTCTTAATATAAGATGGTGAGGGATAGTGGTGTGGTATGTTAGTTAAACTGAAAGGTTATCTTACATTCATAAATAGATAGCTGGAGAACACGATGACTAAGAATAAGC
>JAVCKT010015636.1:0-27883 GCA_032273925.1 Rhynchotus rufescens
AAGAATATGATTAAATGCTTTGTGGCAGAAATAGAAATTAAGCATGTTCTTGTATGCCCTGAGGAATTTGGGTCTGATTAGCAGGTTATTGGACACAGTTGATATATTCCTGACATTTTGGGGATTATTTAACGCTACACTGGTAGTTGGAATACCTAATGCACGTAAGTATTAGGCCTGTAATACGATCAGTGCAGACAGAACCGGAATTTTTTGCAGAAGTCTGAGGCAGAGCAAAAAGGGTCAGTTTCTTTTGTAAAGATCATCTTTTTTACTTTTTTCTTATTGAGATTTTTCTGCATTAATTGATTTCCCGCTATTGGGAATTAGTTTGTGAGCCAACACAAGGTATAAACAGGATTATGGTATGGAATCATCGGTTGGTTTGTTTGTTTGAGAGAGTTCACTGAATTCATCATCCATATTTTACAAAGTCCTGTTTAAATATGTATCATAGACACAATGTAATGCAGAAGACAGAAGTGCGTTGTCCACTTAGCAACAACTGTGAAGACGTTGGGTAATATTACATGATAGCTTGGGAATGCCAAAAGAAGGAAAGGAAGCTGTAAGTGATGATGGAAAGTAAAAATAAGGCAGATGAGAAGGTGAACACTGACTTATCATTCCAATACCGAGGAAAAATTAAAATGTCTACTGGATCTTTAACAACACAATTCTTTTTTTTTTTTTTTGGAGGTGGCTGTTATAAATATATACATATCAACTCATATGATTCCTCTATCTGCATTGAAGTTCATTTAGCAATAAACGTTAGGACCATTCCTGATTTTAAAGATTAGTGCAAGGCTAATCTTGCGCTGAACTCAAGGTAATTGAAAAAGTTCAACACAAATTTGCTTTGCTGACACGGAGAGAAATGCAAGCAGTGAATCAGCAGACAAGAATCCCTGCCCTTAGTAAAGTCTATTTCTCCCACATGGCTGAGCAATTTCTTTACTTTTTTCTTCTTTTTCATAATCATAAGAAATCCTAGGGATAAAAAGGAATAGGTGAGGCCCCTTAGAAAATAATGATTCATGGAACTGGGCTGCTCAGACAAGAATGCTTTCAGTCTAACTCCTTCCACCTCTGTGACACTGGCCTCTGCAAGAAGCTCCTTCTGCGTGAATGGCTGTTTTTCATCTTCATAAATAGAAACACAGATAAAGAAGCCAAGTTTTAGATTCACATATACACATACAAAAGATAGTTATGGGAACAGTGAGTGAATCTGTAGCTTATTAGCTTTCAAGGCAGTAAGAAAGAAGAAAGAAAAGTAAAGTAAGAAGAAAAGCAAGAAAAGAGTAAAAAGAAAGGCAACCCAGCTCCCATTCCTGTTTGCATGTCTAAAATGCTTTGGACAGCTTTTCTTTTTTCAGCTTTGGGCTCTCAGTCCCACACTTTGCCTATGTAGATCCCCAACATTTAAGAAATGTTTATGAATTTAAAGATTCATAACAGATGTTAAAATCTCTGCCTTTTGGAGTAAAACAACGTCTGACCGTATCAACAAGACAAGGTAGGGGATTTGGATCAGGTACTTAGATTATATATATATATTTAATATTACATTTTTGGGATATAATTATAGATATATTAGACATAGTTAGATCTATTATAACACTTGGGAGGGTTTCACCACACAGTCTCTCACTCTCAGGTGGAAAGGTCTACCCATCCCTTTCCATGTCATACACTCATGTCTTGAACTTTCATGTCCCAAATGACACTGAAGACACCAGAGTGGCCGCAAGTAGGCAAGGTGAGTATTCCCACTGCTCCTGGCCCTGAATGAGGCCATTTAACTGCAGGCACTTGACAGAAATCACCCTGGTCACCTAGAGTCAAGCGGGAGAAAGCAGCTTTTCTACCAAACATGTGGGTCACCTTCTGGAGTGGTTTAGGTCCTTGAATACTCATGGTTCTTGAATGCCACTGGGATCTGCAGCTATTTCAACACCTCTATACAGAGGAAGGCTACCTTCTCTCACGTACAAGAGGGCAGTACCCAACAGAAGCATCATCTTAAACCTTCAAAGCAGCACAAGGTTCATTGCTGCCCCAACAGCAGGAAGCAGGGCCTTTTAGCTGATTTCTCATTTAGGGATACTGCTCCCAACTCCCTAATAGACCAGCTACTGACAGCTCAGGGACACAGTGCTTCACTCCAATGTGCAATGGAGACATATCCTAAGAAGATAAAGGAGTTGTAAGAAACCAAGAATTTTAAACTATTTGTCCATGACAGAAGGCAAATTTAAATCAGAGTGAGAAATATCTAGCAGGTATCGCATCGTTAAGGGGCTAAGATTTGCAATGTCCCCCCTCCTCCCCCAGAGAAGACACCTGCGTGGATATTCTTGCCAGGATCATAACTGGAAAAATAGCTTGCAAATAGCTTTTATCACTGGGATGCTAATGAGCAAAGTGTTGCAGAGTGTTTTCAGACTAGCCTGGATAACAAATGAAGTGAATGGTACCTTGTCACCATAGGAATCAGAGAGTGCTAGAGCACAGGAAACTAAAACTGTGAACACTACATATTTTTTTTCCTAATCTCTAAGTGTAAAAAGGTTTGGGACACTCTGGGAAAGGTCTTTGTGCCACTTACTTTAACTAACCTCTTGCTTTTTTAATACATTTTCTAATAATCTTAATCTGTTTAGAGAACATTCTTGTGCATTCATACATTAAAATCCTTCACAAATCAGTCAAGTATGATTCACCTAGGATCTTCAGTCAAAAGGCCAGGGGCTTCCCTAAAAAACACTGTTGGTGCTAGAAATGAGATCATGTCAGATGGGACATGACACCCACATTTAACGGCCTATGTGAGAAACGGTGTAAATTCTCAATGGCTGATCATGACCTACATTCAACATAACAAAATTCTCAGTAGCTTCTTTTTTAAGATTGCTTTTTACAAGTTAACACTTTCCTAAGCATTGCTTAAAACACCGTGTTTCATGTAAAATGCTTTTACGCTTCAGGAAAATGCCACAAACCAAAACATGGTTTGTGATTAATTATTACATACACTCAGTATTTGTTGTGAAGCTCAGGGTCTTGTCAATGTTTTAAAATAATTTACTATTACCCTCCGAGAGGCATGAAGCCATTCACTGACCACAGTGGTTGAGAAGAGCTGGTATAAAAGTAGAGTTAACGGGGAAGCTATCACACAAGTATTTCCAGTTCTGTGCTGCTCGTAGCCATCTGGCACAAGACCTGAAACATTTTCCTCCACATGATGCGAAGTTGAAGAGAGTCTCATGTAAAATGCTTATGTGAGGTGATGAAGGGAGAATGACCTACTGAAAGAATTTCTGAGGCAAGGAACTGCACTTACACAAGTGCAAGAACCTTTGGCTAGAGTAATTATAATTTTGCTTTGGTGGAGCTTTTCTGATCCTGGGTCCCACAGGGCTCTGTACCCTGTCACTCCGTAGCCCCGTTGACACTTCTCAGCAGAAGGACCCCTGCAAGCTAAATCAAGGCGAGTAAAGTGGGGCACTGAGGAAATCTGGGCAAAGAGCATTACAAAATACTGCGATGAGGAAGAAAGCTTGCACATATAACCCACGCAGGGCTAGAGACAAAGCATACATTTTTAATAGATTATTTATAAACCAAGCTCTTTCTGTCTTTGAGGCTGGCTCATGACTTCTGCACACCAATTGTTGTCAGTACTGAAAATGTTAGCTTTGATTTCAAGTACTCAGAAATCTCTTTTTTTTATTCACAAATGCTCTTTATATAGAGAGCCTCCTACCCCATTGCTTATTCAGAACATTCAAGCTCCTCCCTAACTTTATAATTGCAATTGAGAAGCTTATAGAAAAGGCTTGTCACCTGCAGCCTCCTCTTAAAGGAGAGGAAAGGGCATCTCCTCTTGACCACACAGATTCTGAAGGGCCCATATTTCTTACCACATCCTTACCAGGGTGGGAACCCTAAGCACTAGAGGGCCCATGTGATGAGGGCAGGTCACAGCAGGCCCCTTCCTTTTTCAACAGGCATTAAATGAGCTAGGAACATGTTCAAAGACCGAGTATATTTTTTGTTGTGGTGGTTCGTTTGCTCATTGTTTTTTATCAATCAAGTGTGGACTCATCCAGCCAGAGAGCTTTAGAAGTTCCTTACCTTAGAGGGTAACCCAGGGTACAAGGTCTCACTCCAAGGGAATAGAGATCTAAATAGGCTGCTAAATAACCATGAGAGAAGGGCTTGTCTGAGTCCTTTGCAATTTGAGTTGGTTTGAACCTGAGAAGGCATCAGTCCAAACCCAGAACTCTTTTCTGTGCAACCTATAATAAAGATGTATCATGTGGAGCAGCCCGCAGGAGCAAGGTCCTGGGTCAGATTTGTATTTGCCAATTTGGTAGCATCTCCAATGGTTTTACTTTCAATAAATAGGATCCTTAGAAAGTGAACAATTCTAAAAAACACCTTGCTTTTCTTCTGTGTTTCAAGACAGATTTTCCTTTACTCCATGCTACGAGCAAAAGAAGAAAGGAAAGTCTCCAAGGGATGTATTTTGAATTCTCAGGAGGGCTGATCTGCAGCGTTCTTTCCTTGCTGGAAGGGAGGGGACAAAAGGACTTTTTTTCCCCCTTTTTTTTATAAGAAGCTAAATTTGCACAGGCATTTTGATCGTGGGGAACACAGAGTTGGGGAATACACAGAAGAGACATTTGTATTAAAACTTTGCTAGAAGACAACATGCTCTAATCAGATAGCAGCAGACTGGTAATAGGCACACAGCCCTAGTTACACTATTAATATTTTATGCTAACAGAGGCCATCATGCATTCTTTAACACCCATTTTTTTTGCGCTTCATGTGTTACAGATGGGTCTTCACTTTCAATGTCTATATAAGAATAAATTAAGACTTTTAGCAAACATTTTACAAAAGAAAACAGGGAATTTCCTTGCCTCAGAAAGATAAGAGTTATGATTTACTCACTGCTGGGACATTTTCGTATGTTGAAAATGAAAAAAAAAAGATTGCTGCCTTGAAAATAGCTTGGAATTATATGTATATCAAAATCCTATAGCCGTGTGTAGGGAAGGGTGGCTGCAACACATTTATTTTGCAGCTCAGTTGAAATGCATTCTACTATACACAGTTTTAGGCTGGAATGCCTCATTTCTGAATTCAAAGAACTAAAATTACCCAGCTACCTCTGGCCTACACATTCCATAAAGAATATCTAGCTTTCCTTCGTCCAGCCTTTGAAGGAGCTGTTTTTAAATAGAACGTATTTTAGCATTTTGCCATTCAGTTGGTCACAGTCACCACTAAGATGAATTCTGCTGTAAAAAATGCAGGTTTTGTCCAGATGCAGCTGCCCAGATTATCTTTGTTAACAAATGAGCCAAGAGTCGGGCTTCGTTGGCTCAGTAATGAATGTTAACACACGCGAGCCCTCCTTGGCATCATCCAAAAAAAATGTCTTGTCTTTAGAACATATAGGGCTCGACAGTGTCATTGAATGGGCAACTGGAGCAATCCATTTTTAGCTTTGGAAAACTTAATGTCCCCAAGTTCTCCTTTACATCTGTGCAATACGCCACTTGAACACAGTTATCAACTGCAGCCATTACTGGTTTATCACAAGTGTTGCAGAGCTGGAGATTCCCCCTTTACTCCTGACAAACAGGCAAAACAAAAAGCTTAATAAAGCTTAATAAAGCTTAATAAAGGGAAGGTTTATCAGAATTTATAGTTTCCACAGCTCATTCTCATACCCTTATTGTGCTATAGACGGTGAGTCCTTAACAGAATATCGTGCTATATAAGGAGACCCCTAATAGACATAAGGCAATTGCAGTAGTCACACCCCAAAATTCTTGCCCTAGAAATAGAAAAAGGTTGTGGGAGAGGGAAAGGGGTATAAGAGTTTGCCAGGAAAAGAGAAGTTAAAATTGGACACAATATTGTGATGGACTTCTATTTGTATAGTTATTTTTAATCTTAAAGATCATTTCTTTTTATCTTCCTTTCCATTCCTCCCTTTGGAGGGGAGACTCCTTTTAAATTGGGTCTTTTTTCAGCTTCTTATTTATCTTTTGAATATTTTTCCTTTGTAGGCTGATATTTTGTTCAGACTTCCTTTTTCTCGTTGCACAGTTAAATTGCTTTTTTTTTTTCCCCTGTTAGACTTCTGACCTGCTAACACCTCTATCTTCTTCATCCATCCAAGATCAGGAAAATAAAGAAGTAGGGGGTGGTGGGAATCACTGCAAGCAGAAAAAATCAATGCACATATGCAATGTACAGCAGCCATTTGTGGGAAGGGAGGTGATTCTGCACTACGTGTTATTGGAGCAACTGTGAACTTTGCTGGCATCAGGGTCCCCTTGTGCTTCACAAAAGGCTGTCTTTGCCTTAAAGGGTTGTGATCTAAGCAAGCAGAATGACTAACTGGTGGAGGACAGGAGGGGGTGCAATCCTCATACAGGCAAAGGAGCGAGACTTAAGGAAGGTTTTCCAAGGAATTTGGCTACTATTTGGGAAGGAAAAAAAAAACAAATTTCTCTGGCCTGGCTTTTGTGTTTATCCGTCACCTGGGCACATACTGGTGGCTCATGCTCTCTGCAGGCCTAGAACTAGCACCAGCTTGAGTGAAAGACCTGCAAGAAGAATGACCTGAAAGGCTGGTTTTCCTGGTGACATCGGGCATCAGGCAGTGAACTAAGCTGGAAAATTGGGCCATAAATGCCATGGGAAGGATTGAGCACACCTGAGTTTCTAGTTTACTAGCAGAGCAAAGCAGAAGGGCGGCCTCAGTGACTCGTTGCTCATCTTTCTTTTTGATCCTGCTGATTATAAAGGCTGTGCTTACACGCGAAAGGCTGTTCAGCGGGATTTGTATTTCCCCCACTTTGCTGCAAGAAGAGTTTGCTCCTTATATATTTACAGGATTTAAAGAGGCAGCAAAGAACAAAGCAGAGAAGTAGAAGAGAAGTAGATTTACGCACAGGACCAAACAACAAAATGTACCAATTCTGAAACACTTTTATGTGGTCCCTGTAACTTTCAAAATAGAGAAATGGAACAAATATCCTTCGAGGGTGTCTTTCCATGATCATGCCTTTCCATGATCCATCATGGCATTCCTCTTTCTCTTTTCTGTGAGATAGGTGGAAATTAAAAGGAACATATTTTGTTGAAGCCATAAAACAAATATATAAAAAAGAGGAGCTTCAATCATCTTTAAATCCTTCTCAGTTAATGTTACAGAAACTTCAGGCTGTTTGGGTAGACTCTGAAAAATCTATCAAATTTGACTATGTTCCTCGGACAAATTGTTTTCTCCTTCTGTTCACATAATGACAATTTCAACTGTGGGGGGAAAAAGCCAATTTAACACTAAGGATTTAGTTCTGAATCCTAATGTGCCTCTGAATCAGTGTATTTATCGCCACGTCTCACTTGAGTAAACATGCTGTTGATTGGAATCCAAGCCAAATTATCAAACCACATGCTTGGTGTCTGTTTTTATGTTGAATTCACACCGTTTTTATTTAAAGACAAAAACAGTATTACGGGATTTACCAGCATCCTTTCGTGCGTAAGTAGTCCAGGCTTTAGCATCCCTGCAGCACATACACGCTGGGTAGGTTCCTGCAAGCTGTTAAGATAGTGACTGGATTGACAAAGTCAGTCTCTAAAAAAAGAGATTTGTAGATATTTTGCTGGAGTTAATTAGGCACTTTGAGTCGTACTGGTCAGAATGTAAGTGCTGCCGTGCAACTTCAAAACTTAGCTGGAGAAAAAGCCCCATTTATTCTACCACATTACATTCCCTTAATATAAGGGATGGACATGACAGCAGAAAAGTGCACATAATAAAGGCTAAAACACATGGTAGCATTTTTAAATCCCCTTAAGGATCAGATTTTAAAGATATCCAAGCTCCTACAGAAACAAACAGAAACTCACTGGGATTTTCTAAATATTCCTAGACACATGAGCCATCTGAAATACTATGGAAGAAAAGAACTTGTAATTGGATCTTTAATTATTTTTATAACAGACATAGAAAATGACTTGTGGCTGATGACATCTATGATGATGGAGAAATGGTCTTAATATCCCCACCTGGTGGGTTTCAGGCTACATTTCTGACTTGTTGTTTCAGGGCAAGACTAACAGCCTCCTAGCAAGATTCACCTCTCCACCGAAGTTTAGACGACTTGCTTAGGCCAAACGACTCACAAAAGGCTAAATTTTAGCTAGATGAATTCTTTCCCCAATCTAATGGTTTAGAGTATAATACAATTATACTCACTCTAGATATAATTTATACTTAAAATATGCCAGAAATACCTTACACTATACCATTTTTCAGTGATAGCCAGCTTATTATTACCAAGGAGGACTCAGAACAGGATGAAACAATGCTGTTTTTATGCGATTTTTATGTGATTTTTATGTGATTATGTGATATGCACTTAGCAGTGAGCTAAGGACTGACAGATTCCGCTTCTGTTACACCATAAAAAATACATTAATGGTGAGGCTGTGCATTCATGTTCTTTATTTTTGCTCATTTTCTGTTTTTCTTTCTTTTCTATTTTTTCATTATGATGGCTGGAAATATTTTAAAATAGAGCTGTCCAAAGTAAATATTGTATTAGTAAAAACTCAATTACTCTTTCCCTGGACATGATTTGAGGCATAAATAAACCTTTATCAGAAAAAGTGCATGACAGTCACACTTAGAGGCTCAAGCAGAGATTAGAGCCTCATTTTGCAGGCTACACAGCCAACATGGACACAACCTTCCCAAAAGCTGCGACCAAGATAAGAAGTCTAAACAATCCATCTCCATTTTAAAGTAATGGAGACACAGAGAGGCATAAAGTTCAGGTGTTATTTGGGTACCTGACATTGCTTGAAAAGGATAAGTAGCTCCTAGTGGGATTAAGGAAGTGGATGCTGTGACTTCCTAAAATTCATATACATATATATATATAGCAATTCAGTCTGAAATTGCCTCACCTTAAAAGAAAGATACCTCTTCCTCCCAGGTCAGGACTAAGTCAGAATACAAAATCCTCAAGGATTTTGTTGTTCAGAATGAAATCTTACCTAAGATGTTGCTGCAAAATTTCTTTTGTTTGCTTGTTTTGGCATGTATATCTGTAGTGTGCTTTGAATTATATGAATATTAAAAATATTTACTCTTTAATCTCCTTAAAATTGAAAGAAGTGGCTTTGACTTCTCATCTTGGTCTGAGACTCGAGGAGCTGGTCTCTCTGCTTATACTCCATGCTTTACCTTTGACTATGCAGCTGGCATAAAATGCAGCTTGAGCGCATGTGTTTAGGAGTAGGAAGTCACCAATCCATTTTTTCCCTCTTTAATTGCATTTTCTGCCATCAGCTATGAAAATGTGACCCACAGAAAGTTAATGCTTCTGCCTGCATTACCTCACCTCCCATGTGGATACACATTCCCTGCCCACTGTCTCCTTGTCAGCTCCGATGACAAACTAGCACTTGTGCTACCAGTCTGCTGCTCTTTATTTTCCCAGTTACATTTACGAGTTGCTCAGCGGCTGCCACCAGCAGCGAGGGGCAGTACATGCTTCCAGAACCCGCAACCCTGTCAAAAACCTGAGCCTTAGGTTCAGGTCAGCCTTTGGATGGGAGGGAATGGGTCCCTGCCTGGTTTCCCACCAATAATTCCTACAGCTGCTCATTGGGAGGTTTCTGGGCTACAAAAAGATCTTGTAATAATTATTACTAAGCTATAATGAGTAGGTCCAAAGTGCCACAGTTTTGTCATTCCTTGTAAGTGACCACAAAACATATCTACCCTCATACTATAAGTAAGAACACAAAGTGAGTTTTTCCTGCATTATCTTAATGCTTTCTTGAAGCACTTGTTTTGCAGGAGGGAATCACCCAGCACACTCAGGAGTCTCCTGCTTTCTCATTTTCCAGAGACTATTCCAGCTGCATAGAAGGATATGGGCCCCGTGGCTAAAGAGCCTTCTGCAGTCCCTGTAAATGGCTCCATCCTGCCCTAAGTCCTGCAAGTGACTGGTGCAAAACTGGGATGTTTTGCACTCCGGCAGTTCAGCTCTTCCCTGTACCCAGAAAGGAGTCCAAACAAGTCAGCATACAAACAAAAACCTCTATGTTTTAATAAAACACAAGTGCATAACCTGCCCGCAGTATTTAAATCTCTGAAGAGTAAAGAAAACTTTTGTGTGAGCCTGCATGGTACGAGGGTGATGCAGGAATGCAGGTACTTTTTACTGCAGGGAGAGCTTCCCATGCACGAGCTACTCGTCCCTGATGCAGAAATTTTGCTCCTGGCCCTTCTAAGACTATCATAAAACCTTACAACTCCAGGGCTACTAAGGGATCAGTCGGTATGGGAGCAAACAGATTGCATCCCAGATAATAAACTGCCCTTGTTAGGGCTTTTTGATATTGTGTTTTCTGCCCGGCCATTCATATTTATATGTCAGCTTGAAGCACACTTGCTAAACCCGTCAGCGCTGGCCAGAGCTGATTTATGGGAAAGGTCCTGGAAAAGTCACACTCTTTTCCTCTGTAGCCACAGCAACCTCCCGTGCTCTGACAGCCACGAGACTCGACAGCCCCGTCTAGATCAGAACGTGCTCTCGACCCCTGCGCGGCGGCTCCTGATTTACACCAGCCTGGGGCTGTCTCTTCAGCAAGGCTTTAATTTAAATTGGTAACCTGTGCAGAAGTGCCAAGCTGCCATGTCCTCTCCAGGATTTCATCTCAAAGTGGTGAGACCAAGTTAGCTCGAGTCAAGTTAAGAGCGAATCTCTTCTTTGCTTTTTTCGCTTTCTGAAGTGCAAAGAGAAGTCAGATCGCAAGGATGACTTTTAAAGCAGCATTGTTTCCCGAGGAGCCTTCGTGATAAGCTGATCTGCAGCAATCCATCAGCCAGACTTCACTGTGCACTACACTAATTTCCCATTTCCACTTCATTGTGGAAGCCCTGTAATTTGTTGATCTCAGAACTGCTACTTTAAAGCCTAAAAAAAAAAAAAAAAACCTCAGGAAGAGAAAAAGCAGGAATAAAGAGCTGCAAAAAAAAAACTGAGAAGTGTCTGGACTTCTTTAGAATATAAATGTGTCCACAACAAAGGCTCTTTGTGAGTAAACCTGATCTGCATTTCCAGGGCTCTTCATTTAAATATGCAGTTTTTCCACAGCTACTTAACTGCTGTCTGGATTAATTCATGATATTCATATCATATCATATCATATCATATCATATATATATATATACATGTATATATAAGTGAATTATTTGTCTGCTCCCTTAAAAGGGTTCCACTGAGATACAGAAATGACGGCTTTTTTCTTGCTGTAAAGAATTTGCATACACAATCCATAGGAGTCTCTGACATCTAGTTCAAAAATTAAATAATATGTATTCATCAGACAACAGACTGCTCTTATCCAGTAAGAGAATATTCAATCAGCAGAGACAGACACTTAGAGAAAATCTTATTTGGGAGGCAACTTTATGTTACTGACAGGTGCATAAAGGAGTTGTAACTGTGAAGACTAAAGAAGCAAAGACAAATGCTAAGTCCTTTATACTGTTTTTTTCCCCTCAGAGATGAAAAACAATCATTTTTAATGGGGAACCACAGCCGTCTTTGCAGCCGGTGTCAGTTCTAATTGTTTCAATGTGTGATCTAAGGAATGTGCCGTGCTGGGAGCAGGCCTGGGGAAGCGCTCGCTGCTGGCATGTCTGTTGTGGAGGTGTCTTACACCCAACCAGTGCTGGAAACAGGACTTCAGAAGTACTGATACAAGAGGAATAAATAAAATGAGAAGAAAAGTTCCCACCCACTACTCCACACCTGTCCCCATGGAGGAAAGAAGCTCGTGCACCTCTTTGAAGTGTCAGTCAGCACATCCCATTCTGTATCAGTCACTGCATAAATGGGTTCATTTTCTAAGCACGATATATGAACGGCTTCAATTCTACCTGCATTTAACCTGATTATAGAATCACAGGATTGTTAAGGTCGGAAGGGACCTCTAGAGGTCATCTAATCCAATTCCCCTGCACACACAAAGTCACCTACAGCATGTGGCACAGGGTGGCATCCAAGTGGGCTTTGAAGATCTCCAGAGAAGGAGACTCCACAACCTCCCTTGAGCAGCCTGTTCCAGGGCTCTGGCACCCTTACTGACAAGAAATTTTTCCTTAAGTTCCTGTGGAACTTTCGGTGCTCCAGTTTGTGGCTGTTCCCTCTAGTTCTACCAGTGGCCACCACAGAAAAGAGGCTGGTCCCAAAAAATGCACTATCCTGCGCGATAAAACACCAGATTTCAAGGAAAGGGCTGTCTTCCTTTTAGACCTTTCAGAAGCAGGGCAAAAACCCCATCTGGTCACTGAAGTACATATTGGGCAAGAGAATCACTTGATTCCCATCCTGAATGTTTTAGCTAAGGAATCAACTACTGCATGCAACTGATGTAGGTGTGATCCTGATTTTCTGTTATTACTGCTAGATGGTCAATGATCACCTGCACGCCTTGGTAGCCTCACTACAGCATGAGGCTTTTCTAGGCTCCTTTTACAGCTGCACTGTTAATCTGGTTGAGATCTAAAATGAAAAATCTGGACTGTAAGAAATAGGAATAAATCAGATCAGGCTTCAGAAAGAAGAAGCTTCCAGAAAATAATTAACGTCAGACAAAACAGCACTTTTTAACAGGAATGCATTCTGTCAGAAAGTATCTGACCAGCTCTCCACAGCAACTGCATAAATTAATACCAACACTTCTGCCTGGGGGCAGGGAGGGGGGAAGGCTGTTAGTGAAGTTCCCCAGCTTTCAATTTTTCTAATTCCCTCCAGAATACCAAAGACCATTTTGCAGGGCATGAGAAACAGAAAAATTCACACTTATGTCTGCTCCGATTGCAAGAAGTCTCGGGCGTGGAGAGCTGCCTTTGCGGGTTGTCTTCAGAGGGCTCCTTGCTTCGCAACTGCAGGGTTTGGTTCAGAGGGTTGGGTTTTTTTTTTTCTTTTTCCTTTCACACTGTGTTTTACCTTTTAAGAATTTCTTGGGATTCGTCAAAAATGCCTGTTGGTGCTTTCAGGACCTCCCCAGTGTCTCCAGCAACTATTCTCCTAGAGCAGCTCCATTCCACAGTCTCATAAAAATCTGCTTTGAGATACAGAGATGGTCTCTCTCGGGCTGGAACTGGCAGTCTCTGACAATTATTTTTTGTGGGAAATTAACTTGCTGCAGGAGACAGGGCAATTCTCACTGAAGCTGTCTGTGCTGAATGGTTTCTCGGGGAGCGGGAGGAGGTTCTTTGGGTAAGAGATTTGACAGCTCAGTGGCCAAGCCCACACTGTATTAATTCCTGCAAGCCAACGCCAGACCTGAAAATGTGCAATGCACTTAGAGATATGCGTCAGGTTAGAAAGACAGACTGCGGATGTTGGGGCTGCTGCCTTTACCAGCTGAATGGCTCAAAAGGCTTTTCAAGCCGTCATTTAAATGCAGTGCAGCTCTCCCCACGGCTCTGGCTTTGCTTAGAGTCGGGCAAAGCTCGTACCAAATGTAAATCACTGCACTGACCATCTCCGTGGGCCCGGTCCCAGCTGCACTCTAGCTGGTTTGCAGCATGTTGCCAGAACGAAACAGCCCTAAGGTCACTGTGGTCACAGAAGGCTTGTGGCAATGATGCTAAAATATACGTACAACCAGAGGAGGGCTTTCACTGTGGCCAGCACGACATGTGGCTGACGATCAAGGGATGTTGCTGTAACAGCACGTGTCCAAATCTGGCTATAGCCGGTCCCCAGGTACCAGGAAAGATCTCTGGGGCAGCTGGCACAAGCTGAAAGCAGAAACGGGCAGGCTCAAGGGCTGCTTTTCACAGAATCACAGAATAGTTGAGGTTGGAAGGGACCTCTACAGATCGTCTAGTCCCACCCCTGTTCCAGCAGGGACACCCAGAGCATGGGGCATCCGGTCGCATCCAGGTGGGTTTGGAAGATCTCCAGAGAAGGAGAATCCACAGCCTCCCTGGGCAGCCTGTTCCAAGGCTCTGTCACCCTCACAGTGAAGAAGCTCTTCCTCACATGCAGATGGAACCGCCTGTGTTTAACTTCTTATACTCATTGCCCCTTATCCTGTCACTTGCCTCCACTGAGAGGAGTCCCACTGCCCCTGCCAGCCCTGCCCACACGCTTTAGCCCCTTTGCTGCTGCTCTCCAAACTGTGTGTTTGAAATTGCAGCAAAGAAAACCAGGCAGCTGTGATGGAAGAAAGGAAGGGCAGTATTCGCATGTGGGGAGGTAGGATTGGGTCTCGCAGCGTTAAATCTTTTGAGTTGTACCATGTCAAAAAGGACGGCTGAATGTGCACAGATCAGTACTTCCGCTAGGGCACCCTCTAAGCAACAATGTAAGAACCAAATGAGATGCTTTCTAGACAGGCGTCACAATTTGCCAGCTTTCACCTGCTTCATCCTATTAAAATGTAAAACTTTACTCTTTGGGGCGGACTCCATGGGGGTCCTGGACCATGATCCTGGCCTCTGGATGCTGAAGGAAAGAAATGATCAGAACCATTCCCTTGGGCTGAACATGCTTGGGCCTGGCTTCCCGCTCCCTGGAAACAAGTGCCAGCCAGCAGGGCTCTGGAGACCTTTTTCCTACAGTCACTAAGTGATAACACCAGAGCGCTGGCAGAAGGCTGCAGCAGGATGCACTCAACGGGGCCAACGCATTGAATCGCTGCTTCTTTTATCCCTATTCAGCACAGTTTTGAGCATGTTGACTGCAGTTCTTTGAATCTGCTTTCCACAGGAACGCTCCAAGTATTTCAAAAGCACATGGAAATTCCTCTTCTTTTCTCTTTGTGTTGGCACAGAGATGCTCTGAGCACCCTGTTGTTTGGCTGGCGAGGGCTTCTAACTGTGCGCTCGGGAAATGTCAACAGGGTCCTGCAAAAATTGCTGGTTTGCTCTTTGAAAAAATGCATCTGACCTTATGAAAAATAATCTTTTGACACAAGCTAAAGAAGTGAATTATAGCACATAGTTCCTCTAACACATTATAGTACAAATCAGATGCTGTCCCTGCAGAGCCACACAGAGTCTCCGTGCTACCAGCTTCTCTAGCTACCACCTTAGGGTGCAAGGGCAGGACCTCTGCCACAAGCCGTGGGCAACGGGCCCTGCATTGCCAGCTTGGAAGTTGCTATGGGGAATCTCAGTTGCACAGAGCACCTGGAATTTCAGCATGGCCTTTGTCATCCAAGATGATGGTGCTGGTAATTGCATCATAGCCAAAGTCGTTCCCACTAAAAGGGCTCAGTTTTCAGTCCTCTTCATGAAGTGCAATGGCAACTGAGCACAAGAACCTATGGGAACAACTACCTCTAGGTGGGTTTGACTTTCCTAATCACTGAGCTGTTCCTTTCAGTCCTTCTGTCTTTTGCTGACTCTGTTCCTATTGCTTCTTCACTGTCTCCGCCTTATCTCCCTCCGTGTACTAGTGCCATCACCACTAAATCCTCTTTTGTCTCCTTGGTATTAACTGCTGTTGTCACCAACTACTTCTTGTCAACATTACTCCATCTCCTTTGTGCTTCACCCTGTCTGGATTCATTCTGCCTGAAATTCATCAGGATATGCAGGGAGGAAGACATAAGGACAGTGAATTCTTTCAGGAGAACCTCCTCTCCATAAGGAGGGAGGCCTTTCATCCTTCTGCATTTGGAAAAAGTCACACATACATACAGTCAAGAAAGGAATTGATTTATGTTCCTGCAACTGATTCTACCTGAAGTTTCTCTAATTTCCACTGGCGTATGGGAGATTAAAATCCATATAAGAGGAGAGTAGCTCACTGCTGTAGAATTGCTTTGGACTGGGTAAGAGATAGGAGGCATATTTCCAACCTGAAATGTATTTTCATCATATCTCATGCACAGGGCACAGTGAATGCCTGTTATTAGAGTTCTCTGCAAATCACCTCGATCCCTGATAATCCTCTCACAGCACATAAGCAGTAAGAAGCAGAATGTCATGGGATGTAATGCCCTGTCTGAGCGCCCTGGATGCAACTGGACACGCATGGCTGGTCCACACCCAGTGTACCCAGCAGAAGAGCTGCCCTAGTGTGTGCAAGGGATCCAAGCTGGGACCTAGACATTTCTAACCAGCACCCCTGCCATGCTCTTATCTCACTGCTCTGCAGCTCGCAGGCTGGCTCTGGTTCACCTTCATAAAACTTCTTTTTTTTTTTTTTTAGCAGCCAATGTTTTATTTAAGGTAGCAATACATATGCAAAACATAATGTAATGTTCCTGTTTGTCTTGTCACATATGCTCCATAGATCATGGAATATGTTCTCTTCTTTGCTACATCCCTCATGTCCCACTTAACCAGAAAACTGAACAGATAGATAAAAATTCACTGACCCTAGTAGGGAAGAACTGCTTTTTCTCAACGACCAAACCGACAGAGGAAGAGGAACGGCACAATAGGTCAGATCCCCCGTCAGCTGCTCTAATAGCTTCCAGTTTGCACCAGCAAAAACGATACAGGCCAACGCGTACCGATTTCCCAAAATACTCATTTATACCCTCTTCTCAGACTCTGTAATTATTCTTTTTGAGAGTAAAATGTTCTAGCTTGGGCAGAGTTCTCCATCTGTTCCATTGCTTTGCCAGGAGTCTCTGCTCTCCTCTATTCTAAGCAGACAGTGACTAAAGGCACTGCGCTGCTCCAAGCCTTGCCCTCTCCTGCAGCCAGCATCGTGTTTGGCTCCATTTCATGCTGGTGTTCACCACCACGAGTGATCAGAGGCAAAGCAGCAGCTTCTAACTGCTTTACACTGTTTTTTAATTTATTTCTGCTTCCAAGGAAGAAAAAAAATAAAAAACCTTAGTCACAATCACGTTGCAAAATAAGATTGTCTTCTAAGTGTAAGGGTGGGTTTGCCATAAAGATGGGAGGATGCTCTGAGCAATAGGGCTATGCAGGAATAATCACTCCTCTCGGGTGGGTGAATTCATTTCCCTCTGTGGTTTCAGACGCTCCTGAGGTCTGCAGTTCCTGTTAGCCAGTAGGTTGTCCCAGTTCCTGAGAAGCTTAGAAGTGAACTTCTGGAGAGCTTGATTCCTCACTGGGACAGAAACGAGCCAACAGCAACTCTGGATACTGTATAAATCATCCACGGGTTTATACAGAAGAGAGCAAGGAGGAGATTCCTGCTCTCAGGTCTCGCACCAGCCTCAGGCTGAAGCTGAAGCTCTCTGGACTTCAGTGTAAATGGTGACACCAGAGTACCCAAATCAAACAGGGCTGCATCAGGCCCTGGCATCTGCCTCTGTGTTCTTGGTGGATATTCATATAAATCATTACCTATCAAAATCATGTGTCCTTGCAATTAAACTGTACTAAAAGGGTTTTCTTTTCATCCTGCAAATATTTCAGTGCTATATGGGTGCCTAAAGCTGCAGTAGATGTTTCTGCTTCTGCAGTCTTGATGGTCTGTGTTTGCTGGAGAAATTGAGTTCCTAAGTTCCCTTTGTTAACCTCTCCCTTTTCTGCTCCCTTCTGCAACGCACGCATGCTCCTCCATTAGGTCAGTGACTCATTATAAAACGCAGAAGCTACAGTTCAGTGAGTAAGAGCAAGTGAGAAGTTTTTAGTGCTGGAGAGCCCAGAATCTTTTATCTTTGCTAATAATTGCTGTGAAGTCTCAAATGCTCAAAATAGTTGAAACTGCTTTGAACTATTATCTTCAATTTTTTTAATGTTACCTAGCAGCACGCGGGAGCCAGAACTTCATTGCATGGGGCACTGTCCAAAGCTCTGACTGAGCAGGAGTCCCTGCCTCAAGATTCAGGCATGAGACTTTGCAGAAGGTAGGAGATACAGAGAGATCATCAAGCAATGTGATCAGCCGGAAAAGCAGGAGCCTCATTAAACTACCTTCCTAGTCACTGCCAAGCCCTCTTCGTATCAGCTACACAACAAAGAGTTTTGTGCAAAATTTGAAGGTGACAAGTGAACTGGCTGTATGAGCAGATCATGCTTTTTGCTCGCTGATTTACAGAAAATGGGTTCGGAAAGGAGTTCAAGAGGTCCTCTAGTTTATTTTCTTTTTCTAGCTGAGGGAGTGACCAGAAGAAAGGAGGAAACAATTGGCTGATATTTTGAATGCAGAGCCATGAAGTGTGCAGGCTGAGTCTGCATGTCAGGGTCTTGCAAGCTGTGGGAGATCTCAGTGGGGTTGGGACAGGCTGTGAAGCTCTGCTGAAGTGCCCAAGTCTTATGTCAAATGCCCTGCAGGACACCAGGAGAGGAATGCAATAGGAAGGGACAAGGCACCTTGTTCTTTTAATTGAAGACCTACAAGACCAGTCATTTCATTTCTATTTTAAAACAATGCATGTGTATGAAGAAGAGTTTGAGAAAAGGAGGAGGTGAGAGTTTGAGACGAACAAGAGTTATCCCTTTGCGAAAGTACCAGATCCTGGACACGTTACGCCTGTGGGCAAGGTTTAAATCCAAGACTGCTGCAAGAACAAAGAGCTGAGTCAGTCAGGACAAATCTGTGGCAAAGAGCAAGAGGGAGAGACAGGCAAGTCCCCCATGGCTGAGGACTATTTGGTGGGGGAGGGAAAAAAAAAAAAAAAAAAAAAAAGCCAAAGAAACAGTTTTGGCTGCACATTTTGGGCCCGTTAGGAAATTTCATTGAACAAATATGGAACAGGAACTGGCAGGGCTGACCTTGCAATGAGAAGCTGAGGATCAAAGAGCCAAGGGCAGTGGAGAGCCACAAGGCAGGCAGCCTCCTCGCACTTCTCTGCAGGTTCTCAGAACCTTCAGCACAACGCACACCAAACTACCACTTATGCAATTAAGTAAAAGGCTGAGGTTTCAATACTGCTAAAGCTGATTCATCGCTTGCTCTACTCTTTTAAAGGGCAGACTGCCAGCTCCTGCAACACTGACCCTTCCTTTCTTTAACAAGTGGGTCTCCCATCCTTGTGCAAATCCTGCCTGGTCTCGGTTAGTTTGAAAAGGCAGCGAGAGTAAATGTGCAAGGCTATGTGACTTGCATCATTTTAGAGCACAGCAACTCCCCGCGCCCATAACTTACTGTTTACAAACACATTTACAACTCCCTCAGTTTGGTAATGGGAATGAATGAGCAAACAGGCTGAGCGTACATTTACCTGATTTTGCTAGGGTATTTAAGACATTTATTTTATGCCAAAAGCTACACAGGATGAAAGGAAAATGTCTTACTGGTTCTAATTTCAATATATAGATTAAGTGCAAACACTTCACTTTTATGGGCAAGTTTAACATTTAAATGCATAATATGAATCTTCAGTAGCAGTTCAGATGAAAATTATCATCTTTCAATCTCATCACTTCCACCACATCTATTACATAAGGTCCTTTTTTGTCATTCTTCCACTCGGCTCCACATCTGAGATTACAGAATTAGCACATGGCTATAAATTGTCCCTCCTGTCTGATTCTGTCCTCTGCAAATGTCTTTTCCGTACTCAATTCCAATTTCTTACTTGATGGGTACGTTATATTTCAGAAATAACTCACTTTTTTTTTTTTTATTCTTTAAACAATTACTGCGCTACAGGTAAAAAAGTCATTTGCCTTCCTGCCTTCTTTCTAAGTGCCAATATGTAATATTGTAATCTGCTACAAATCCTTCATTTCTGGAGAGGTTTGCAGCATGCGTTTTTTGTTTCTAGGGAATAAATCATGACTCTTTGATGACTGAAATGACCTCAGTCTCTATAGTGATTTAATCTGAAGCCAAGTTGACTCTCATTAAAGACCCATAATTCTGCCAAGCATTATACTTGTTTTCTTTGTTGTCACTGTATATTTCCAAGCCCTTTTCTGCAGCTAATTATCAAACTAATTTTAGTTTTGAAGTCCAAGTGATAGTAGCATGCAATTTTGGAAACTGTAGTTAAAATAGCAAAGTGTGGTCTCATCAAAGGACCAGAATTTTCTGGGAACTGGATTTCACCTTGAATCACTCTAGGTTAGCCACATCATCTATTTAATTAGCTTTACTTTAAAGCCCCTTCCTCCAGGGTTTTGTATATGGTGTGCCTCAAAATGCTGTAAATAGCAGAAATCCTTGCTTATGGTATTTAACGTCTCACTGCTATTCAGACAATACAAGATTCACTATATTACTAATGATGATTCCCTATCACCGATGACCATTTAGGATAATTTAAGCATCCTCAGTAGAAAGGAGCTTGAAATACCCAAAATGTAGAAATTTTATGGTTTGAGAGCCAAGATTTTTTGCTACCCCTTAACTGCACTTTCACTTTCTTTATTACACCAAGCATGAAGTCAAGTAGCATAAATCTCTTGTATCTGTGCCCACCAGGAAAGAGAAATCATTAAAGGAGCATCATTACACTAGACGTAAAAGGAGAAATAAAGATTGAGGTAAAATGTTCACAGGTTGGTACTTGGATTTTAGTATCCAGGACAAGATGCATCTCTTCCAGTTCCAGGCATCTGTGGTGTTGACACTCATCCCACGCTCCTTCTAGAGGCAGTGGAGAGACATGTGCCCTTGCAGGGGAAGATGCATGTGACCAGTTTCAGACACCTACGTGAGGATTAGATGATTCATTCCTAGCAGAGCCTCTTTTCTCCCCTGACTGGAGGTAATGTGGCCAACCAAGTCAAATGGAAACATCCAAGTCGGACGTTTGGAACTGGGGGACAATTCTGACAACTGCAGCTATATTAAAAAAAAAAAAAAAAATCAACATAAAGCTCAGTCTAACAGCCAACCAAGTTGAAACATGTCCTCCCTCTTCCCCTTACCAGTTTATGGCATCAAGAATTTTAAAATGCCTGATTTTCAGAGAGCAGTGATGCCAGTTCCTATCAAAATAAATACAGGGATCTACAGTCTCCTTGAAAATCAGTTCAGTGTCTCTAAAATGAGTCCAGCCCTGCATCCACTCAGGCCATCTTTTTTTAACACGTTTTTTAGGGAAAACAAACAAACAAACAAAAACACTTTTCCTGACTCTGGGCTTTAAATAGGCAATTTTATATGCTTTTCTCCACGTTTTCAGTCTTCGAAACTTAAAAAGTCCCCACTTGCAAAATCTCTGTTGGCATTAGTTAGCCTTGTAATGATTCATATGTGATGAACATTGCTTTTTTTTCTAGTTGCTTTCTGATTTTTTTTCCGCACAACAAAATTATATTGATACACGCTGATTATCAGCCTCCCTGAATTATGAGACTTTTGGACTATTTTCAGTTTCTAAAACTGCAGAGAATGCGTTAAGTAACAAGAACATCATGAAACCAGATGTAAGCAGCGTAAATTTGGCAAAATAATTCTTTTTTTTTTTTTCAGTCTCCATTCTGGTGACCCACCTACTTGGCAAAGTTCTTCTAATACTTGAAGCATTTTATCCTCAGAGGAGTTTTTTCTAATGCAATTCTATGTATTTTGGACAAATTAAGTCTGTGAAATTAACACTGTTTTGGATAGCAGAGGAAAACCTGGAATCATCATCTACAGGCATTTGCAAGTGTTCCAGGAACATCATTACATACGTATTTTTAGTCTTCATACTGGCAGCAAGAGCAGTGCAGGACAAATTTGCATTTCAAGGCTGGAACCAACTCTATTTCACATGGATCTGATAAAAAGATCAGAAGAACAACGAGATACTTTGGCGGCACACACTTGCATTTCCCAAAATGATAGAAAAATGAGAATTTCAAGGATCCATTTCTACACTTGCCCCTTGAAAGTCTTGCTACTTAATCTCCCTCGAATAAGCTGCAAATATGTCTGACCTCTCAGTAAAACTCACTCATTTCTATGTTTCTTTTCCATGTAATTCCTAGAGAGGAACTGTGTCAGTAAAAACACAGATATTGTACTTTTCAAATTATTAAATACAGATTATTGCAATGGCAACAAATGAGATATTTTCAGGAAAATCTGTTCTCACTGGATCCCCTCAAATCCTGTTTTCCAAAGCTTACTCCAGCACCCAACTTATTACTGACTCCCCACAATAAAGAGGGAATAAGAAGATTTGCTTGCAGACATATCTCCTGGGGTCATTTCACAGTAGGTTTGAGATGACTGGAAACTTTCCATTGAGGAACTGGAAGCATTTTCTGTGCAGGCCAGCCAAAGCTGAGGGCTCTAAATGTAGTGCTTACAACCTGCAGCCCTGCTTTCTGCAAGTGATAGCAGGGAGAAGAGCAACAGGGTTATTTGCACAGGATGCTCCACAGATCAGATAACTTCTGGCTGTGTTTGCGTTTTACTGCACTTCCAGATTTCTAAGAATCTGGCCCCGTGTGTGATGACAGAAGTCTGAACAGAAGAGATGTGCAGAGCTCTCACTCAGAGACATTTTATTCCTGCACATAGATTTGTTTGATCCCAAGTGAGTGATGTTAGAATGAAAGGTACTTCCCTCTCTTGAAGCACCACATGCTCTTTTAGTACCGCAAGCTGGAAGAGGAGCATCAGGAAATGAAAATCTTTATTTCTCAGAGAAAATGTCAGAGAAAATAAAAGCTTATCTGAATATGAGGTAAATATCCCCAACTACTGCAGAATATAACTCTTGCAGTTAGGAAAGACGTAGCAAGCACAGCTTGACATGTATTTTTTCTAAGGAATGCATTGCCGGAATTCTAATCTAGCTGCTCTAAAACTATTTTTTTTCTAATCCTCATACGTGAAATTTGGGCTTCAGGCCTCCCTTTACCCTCAGAAAGTGGCCAGGCAGGCAGGGCCTCACCTCAGCCTGCCGCAGAGCGGGGCGCAGGGCAGGCGCAGGGAGCCCTGGGCAGCGCTTTGCTCCCGGATGCCTGTTTAGCTACTGCTAAACAAATCCCAGCTGCTGTCCCCAAGTTTCATTTTTAATAACACCAGTATAAGATTTTGTCCATTCTTGATACAAATTACAGAATCATTTCTATTTCTGCTGTGCACACTTTTGAGTTTAGGTATCTGGAACTGTACATGGCATTTAAGGTAAAGGAATATTTTGATTTATATAGTTTTGTAACATTCTGGTTATTATGCTCCATTACGCTCCTCATGCATCTTGACAATTTTGTTGACTATACTTCAAAATAGTCACAATGTTCCCGAAGTTATTTTAAGTTATATGTTAGCACAGATCTTCTGCTAGAGCAGAAACAGTTAATCTAGAATTCGCATAGTCAGGTACATGAAATAAATATATGAGCATTTCAGAATCTTATTCTCTACTCATTATTTTTCTATTTCTACACCAATTTTCCTCTCCTGCTTATCTGGCTTCAGAAGCTCCTTCTGCTCTGACTTCTCCTATCTCAAAACCCGAATGTTTGTGGTGGGCAAACTCCCCTCCTCCTGGCTCACTGTTTCTGCCTTCTCAGTTAAGACATGTTTTAAACATTACCAGTTTCGGAGGGGCATCTTCCATCTTTTTCACCGATAGCTTCCTGCCACAAGGAAAATCGAGCATGAATTGCTACTCCTGCACTAAAGACTGCACTAGGCGACCCTGTTTGAGCAGGGAGGTTGGACTAGATGACCTCTGAGGTCCCTTCCAACCTTAAGCATTCTATGATTCTATGACTGAAGGGCAGCAGTCAATTGCCCTCTTTATCCCAGCACTTATGCAGGCAACAGTTTGTCCAGAAGCAGCAATAACTCGGTAGAGCAGGGCAGATGCATCAGTATTCAGGGCCTGCTTTGCACTGGCCTGGTGATGCAAAGCAGATGCAAACTCAGCTCAGCTGGCTGGCTCCGAACAGCCAAGTGGAGCAGTGAAAGGGTCTGGAGCCCATGCCTGAAAAATCCAGAACAGAGCAGCACTGAGTTATTTTTCAAATATACAGTACATAGTTTAAGTATTATTCTAACGTAAACTACAGGCTTATGCTAAACCACCCTGGTGTGATAACCTATTTATCTATTCCCTGCTGAGCTGAATCTTTACCAAGAGGTTTGAGGGGTTGGATGACTTCACAGCTTTCTTCTCTAAACTTCTGCTTTCTGTGCTCCATCACTAGACCTGCCAAAACCCTATCCACAAAATAGCACGTATAACATCACAATGTTTGTCTCAGCTTCCAGGCAGAAGGGCATTATCTCTCCTCACTCTTCTCCAAGCCCTTGAGATGCTCTGAACCAAAGGGTCTGCAGAGCCATGTGGATTCAGGCTCGATTCAAGGGCTGAGCAGGGCTGGATTCACACTCACTCGCACCAAGCAAATTTTGTATTTGCCACGTGCAGATGAGCAGCCCCTGCCAAGAGCTGCTCAGCTTTCCAGTGCCTGACAACTGCAGAGCAAAACCGCAACGGTGCTGGCAGGTGACCTGGCCAGAACAGGACTTGTTTCCAGTACCAGAGCATGCACTTGGTTTTATTTTCTTGACTAAGCTTCTACTCAGGATAGTCCCCAAACCTGCAGAATGCACTGTCTGTTAGTTTATGCAAACTCACATTAAATTTAGCTACAACTGTGTTTGCATTTTGGGGGTATTTACTTAACTTAATGAGGAATGTGATCAGTACTAATGGGAAAAGTGCTGTGTTTTCATGTGTGCATGCAAATGTGAGCAATTAGTATGTGCAGATGAGGAGTAGGTGTCCAGGGGAAGGTTGCTGTTCGTTTCCTATCACTTGTGCATGTTAATTATCAAAATAAGATTCACAAATGGCCCTATATTTTTTATTCCAAGGTTAATAATGCAATTCAGTGAGCTTTATAAAGGCCAGGCTTGCATTACAGCTTTGGCTACCTTCCAGAGACATTACACAACCCCCTAAGCTTCCCTGAGCTAAGGTCTGCAAGTTCTCTGCTTGACAAGAAATTGGCCTATTGCAAGAAATGGCAGCTGATTCGAACATGTGTAAATCTGGTCTGGACAATATTAGCAAATCACAGTTTAAATTCAAGATTTAAGGAAAATTAGCCAAAATTTTCACATGGCAAGTTTAACTTGAGGCAATTGGTTCATATTTGTTGTTAATTTTATAACATTAATGAATGAGCAGTTTGAAGGGCATTTCTGGGAAAAAAACAAGTCCTACCTGGAACATCATTCTTGAAGTCAGGACATTTATTTAAATACTTGTATTTGAGTATAATTGTCTAGCGTAGAAAGATTAGAAAGTCTTGGCTAGCTAAATTTTAGAAGTTTCATCTGTGAACAACCATTTGTCTCCAGCAAACTGGCTAATATCTTTGACTATGTTGGTTGTGAGCACACATACTCTATACAGAAATTAAAACTTTTAGACATGATTCATTTAGAGCCTGCAGCATATTACAAATGCATTAGAGCCAAAAGATAAGTCCCTGTCCCAAAGAGACTACTTTATATTTGGATGAGAATTGAAGGAAAAGCCCACAAAAGACCATCTATTTCTTACTAAAGCCAAATGACTGAATCATTTCAATTAAGCTGAAGGAAGAGGAAGCTGATATCAAGAGTGGTCACAGGAGCCAAACACTGATGGATGCAGTAGGACTGGATACTTTCTAGAACAGGGTAGACAAAAATTTGTTAGGAATGGCATAGAAATACTTGTCCTGGCCTTGGGAGAGAGGGATGGACTAGAGGACTTGTTAGGGTCCAGCCAGGACAGTCCGTCTATATACACTGATATGACATCCTATAGTCAAGCGAACATCTATCACATCAGAATACCAAGGAGAGACTGAAGTGGGTTTGTTCTTTCATGCATCAAACGCTTTTATGGTGAGCATGTCCAGATATTGGAATAAGTTGTGGAATCTCCATCATGGGAGATACTTAAAGGCCAACTACGATGTGGTCCTACTCTAGATGATCCTGCTTTGAGTGGGGGACAGAGGTCCTTGCCAACCTCAACAATTCTGTGATCCTCTGATTGCATCTCTATGATCTCTATATGTCTCTTGCATGGACGATGTACCTGAGGGCTGCAGCTTCATGTTACTGTAATCTAACACTAAAGACCAGGAAGCCATTTCAGCTGTTTATGTCACGGCATTCTCCCCAAACCCATGATATACCTCATCTTAAATAACTATTGGGTTAAAGAAGCAGAAAGGAAAAGCAAAGGGAGATCAAAAGAAATACACAGTCACAATTTCTTTACTGCTACCTAAATGTCCTAGCCAGAAGGCTCCAAAGTCGCAGCTGCTGCTCCCCCAAGGAATCAATCAAACCTTGGTGGCTGCTAGGGGGTTGGCTGCTTCTATCACTAAGGTCATCTCTGCAAAAAAGTGCCCATCAGCAGCCTTCAAACAGCAGCCCTGCTTAGATCAATCTCCCAAGAGATGGGTAACATAACCTGGGTTTATCCTCAGGGGAGTGAACAGTTTCCAGATCATGCCTCATGCGACAGTTCTGTGTCCTTCAAGAAATTTAGCAAGAAAGAGATGAGGCGGCTTTACAAATCAGGAGCTTAGTTTAACAATCATCAATTACAATTGAGCCAGATAACCAGCTATAAAGTTTACACTTTGTACATGTGCAGACAGACTCTTGAGGGGCAACCCAAGTAGTCTGCAAAACAGGGAACACATTCCAGGCTACTGCTCTTCAGGGAAAGGCATTTTAGCTGAGTGTCTTCCCTAGGGCCAAATCTTTCTCCCTTTGAAGTGAGTGGATTTTAGCTGTTGTCTTCCACAGAACAAAGATTCAGGTAAAAGGCCTTACCAGACAGTGTCTGAAATTAAAATACAGCAGGGTTCAAGTCAGCGGAAGCTTGGCCTGGAAAGAATGTATTAAATATGTTTAAAAACGTGCTTGACTAACTAAACTGTCTTTAAAAATATTTAAAATGTTGAAAATAGACTTCAAATCCACATATACCTATTAACATTTTTTTCTGAAGTTACAGTCTGTGACATGGCGAGGGAAGGTAACCTAGCTTTCCTAATGGAAACTCAAGTTGCTCCATTTGTGCAGTAAAATGCATAATGTAAAACACACTAAGGATTATTTAAAATACTTGCTTTTTAACCTCAAAACATAATTGGGACTAAAACCAATTCCTGTGCAATAACTGTATCTCATGCCTTATGTGCAGACATCTCTGTTCACATTTGTTCTGGTGCTTTTAATCTGAACAAATCCTACTCAAGTCAGTAGTTTATGGCTTCAAACAGACTTACTGTAGCCTATACTCATATATCATAGGGTATAAAACTAATATATACTATCTGAAATATACAGTACGGCGCTGGAAGTAAAGAAGGCCTCAAGGGAAACCAACCAGGCAGCTCATGTACAATAGGTCCATGTAAATGCACAGTATTATCTGGGTAGCAACTGATGCTTTTCACAACCGTCAGAATTACTGCACAGGGCCATACGTTCAGTGTGGAGGTGCAGGAGGGCTGCTTAGCTGCCCTATGTCCCCTAATTCTAACCATGAGGACACAGCCCTAACTGTGTGACCATTCCCAAATTCTGTAGTTCAGTCTAAAATCTTCCCTTCCAGCAAACTTCAACAACCTAAAGGATTATTCCAAGCTGCCAAATGTCAAAACTAAAGTCAAATAAAATTTTAAATACTTCCCTTTTCACTATTTTTTCTTCTTTTTTTATCTTTTCCCCGGAATATTTGGGGGACAAATATAACAAAACATAGCTATAAAGTAATCCCAAAATGAAATTCTTAGGGTTTTGAGTTTATAAGGTTTGAGGTTTATAAGCTCTTGCTGTAAGGTCTTCATTCTCCCATTCCCACTCTTAGACCTTCTCTGCACAGGTAGAAATTTCTGTAGGCAGCAGCACTCCAGAGCACACTGAGACCGGTCCTGGCTGCATACAGATGACCA
>JAVCKT010015637.1:0-12776 GCA_032273925.1 Rhynchotus rufescens
GCCAGTGCCTGGCATTAGGTAATGGTATTTACTGGTCTCAGTTGTCTGTTTGTTTTAGATACTCATCTATTTATCCTTGCAGGGAAGGGCATTGCAATAAATAGATAAAAAAAGTTTGTTGCAGTGAAGGATGCCACATATACAACACTTCCCTGAGGCAGGCAATACGTTATTTGCTTTCTAATCCCTTTCTTGAAATTCTCATCTGTTCTCCAGTTAGCCAGGTAACTCATCTATGACTCATATGGAGATTATTAATCTTACACCCTTGGAGAAGCAGTAACAGTCACTCAACCATCAATTCCCTTGCACAAGAACTGAGAAAACAAGTTCTCTTCTATTCAGCAAAGGAAATGGGCAACAGGACAACCCATTCCACCTCCCAGGCCCCTGCAAAGGAACATTTTAATTCCCAGTTTGGCAGAGCTCTTACGTGGTGAAGTCCTAGTTTCAGATCTCTAGCATCATTCTCCATACATATCCATCCATTCTGGGAGCTGAGACTAACTAGATGCCTAGTTCCCAAAGTTGAATCCTGGGAGCCTGTACCCGGTTATGCTTTTCTTTAGCTGATCTGTCTTGCTAGGAATTAAAAAGTTTAGGATGATTACAGCAATAAACCTTTAAGCCTGCTAAGAGCAAATGTGCATGTTTAAACAAGGAGATCTCTTACTTAGCTGTCAGACTAACTACCTAAAGTCACAGTAAGCTTAGACTAAGGTTCTGCCAGAGTCTTTTCTGGTGGATTGGGGCCTTAAGAAGTCTCTGTCACAGATGCAAAAGGGAATCCTCACTGATTTATGGGAATAACACTAACTTCAGTAAACATTTTACATATTGCTGAGTGTATTTTAACTTACTGTTCTATATTAAAGATACTCAGTCTTCTGGATGATCAGTTCTTATGCTAAAATATTACACAAGTCTGTGCATAGCAGCCTTTTAGAGCACTGATATCTGAGCTAGATTTATGTATAGAACACAGCCACACGAGTCCATTCCTCACCCAGCCTGCAATGGTAAGAGCACATGACTTATGAAGCAGCAGTCAAAATACTTTAATGACTTCACCAGAAACAAAAACAGAGAAGTTTCCCAAACTGTGGTCCAGCAAGCATTTGCTGGTCATATGGTACTGAATTTCCTTGTTTCTAACTGCTAAATCACACTTAGAAATGCATGTGTGGTTATCAATACTGCTGTTGCTACAAGGATCTTTTTCTAACTGCAATACGCATCAAAATAAAAGGCAAAACTATCAATTCACAGAACCAACATGGGGAGCAGGAGAGAGGAAAAAAAAAGGTTTTCAAAGACCAAAATGCCACAGATAAGGATGGCAAGACAGTGAGATACTCAAAGCCAAATTTTTAAGTACAAAGAGCCCAAAACTAAGCAAGCAAAGCAACCCACTTCATTCATCCTCATAAAGAGGCTTTTATATTTAACAGACATTCTTAGTGAAACAGAACATGTAATCAGTACATTTGTTATTGCAAAAATAAGCATTTTTCAACTATGCCAGGGAAAATACTTACGGTAAAAGAAAGGGACAAACTCAACTGTGAGGGAAGCTGGCTTATACTTCTGTCTGCTCTTCTCAACTGTGCTAAGGATACGTCTGCAAATACATTAAAAAGATATCCCAAAATTAGATACCAAATCTTTATTATTTATAAGAAAAGATACTGTCCACATCCAGAAATTTTCTTTTGTCTACAGGATTAAAAGCACTTCCTCCTGAAAAAATGAATCCCAGGTAACCCTGTGTCTACTGTTCCACTCCTAGAAAAGACTTAACATTTTATAATATGACATATAAAAATAAAACACAAAGCTAACAATCTAACAATGTTATTTATTCTTTGCTTACTGTAAGGCAAAGTTGGCCTTCCAAATTTCTTAACCACGCAATTTGAAATAGGCATAAAACATTATGTGTACCCTGGGGAAGTGAGGGAAGGCAAGGGGCAGGAACCAACAAAAACAGCTGTAAAGGAGACAATTCTACATTTATAAGCATCTTTTCAGAAAATGCAACATATTATCTATAGCACTATCTTCAAAAATTTCTTTTGCCCTAATTCTGCCCTCTCCCCCTGCCCCATGTTTGTCCTCCTCCTTCCATCACTTAAGAATGGATCAGGTTTCTGAAAGGATAAAGTAATGGAAAGATCTGTTCTGTTGGTCAGAACAGATTTCTTGTTACATCCTCTGACTTAAGCTTTTTCTTAAACTCTAAAATGAATTAGAAAATAATTTCCTTGAATTTACAATTGACATTTAAATCCTATCAAACACTCCAAAGAAGGTAATGGTTTTCAGTGGTGTGATTATACTGATCTACTGCCAACTTCTGCACCTTCCAAGTGCAAATCTATGACATGTACTACTTAAGTACATGTGCACTACTTAAGATACAGTGAGAAAGGCTGGCACTATCCACACTGAATCTGGACATAGCTGGAAAGGATGTTGGAGAGCCATGAGTCCTGAGGGCAAACTTGCTGCACGTGTGCAACACATCTACAGGATAAGGTGAGACTGGACCCAGGGTTTTACTAGATAAGGTAATATGAGATGCACAGGCAAGAGGAGAAGAACATTCACAGATGACATTCCACTGGAGCTTGACATGAATCAATAAATTTGCTGTCTGAATCTGTTATATGCATCTAGTTATCACCAAAATAGAATTTGTGATCCTATACTCAGCACATACCCTGCAATTCGCTGCCTCCAGTTTCGATACGGATCGTAGAGACTTTCACAAAAAGCCAAGGCATGTCTTACGAATTCTTCTATGGGAGTCTGATCTGCCATTTCTTTCTCTTTTGTTTTGCTTTTTAACTGAAGAGGAAAACAACTGTGGTCAAAAGATTTCAAAGTGTTTAATCTCGAGTGCTCAGACCTACTGTTGAGATCAAATACTCTCCCACACCTCCCACTGCAGCTTTTTCTAAAAGTGGATCATATAAGCAGGGAGAGGCAGTAGAGACAGACAACATAAGAGAGGGCTGTTAACTTCACATACCTGCTGAATGTATAACGTGGTCATGGTGATAACATGGTTAATATATGAACACATCCCGATCTCTTCCACGTTAGCCAAATTTCTATGAAGGCAACAAAAACCACAGAAATGTACACAGCCTACTATTTGAGGCTAGTTCAAACAATGTTTGTTTTAGCATTCAGTTTAAAACGATATGAGAGCGTATCAGCATTTCAAAAATATTCCCCAAAAGACTGCATGTATTCAAATGTTTATTTCTGTCACAGTGAAATACTACAAGTTTTCATCTCACAGGAAGACATAAGCACAAAGCCCCAACCCCTTGCTTTAGGCCAATTTTAACTGGAATTTGAGGTTTCAAAGGTTAAATAGATTCCCAGGCACTCTGAATAGAGAGCTCAGCAATGGCATCTGGTAACAAAGGCAGCAATTTCCATTTCTTCTACTTTACTAGACCATCAGAAGGAGACTCATTGCAGCTTCATGCAGTTTCTACAGCTTAGCAAGAAGGTTACTTGTAAGAAGTTTAGCACATGAAATTCTCCACAAACCCAGAAACATGTAATAGTCTAAAACAGCTTATTAAATACATCAACAGTAACACAGAAATAGCATGCACATGTAATTCTCAGGCTTGAGGACAAGCCACAAAAATCAGATACTTAAATGATGAAGTAAAAATATTTCAGCAATTAAATAAGGCTGACAACAATGGGTAATTCATCAAAACAACTACCAGAGGCAACACAGTTTATATTTAATACTGTAGGATTCTTAAAACACTGCCCTACAGCTTTTCATGCTGTTTCAGGGATACGGAGAACCAAAGGGTTCAGAAAAAGTTTCCTTAAATACTCCTTAAGAAAAAAGGATTCCTTATACTTTATCTCCTTTTCCCATAAATGCAGTTTGCAATAAAAGAGCAAAGAAATTTGGAGGAACAAGCCTACAAAAGAGTCTGTTTAAACACTTACAGAATTAAGCGTAAGTTTGAAAAGAAAGCCAGTTACACTTTAATAGTTTAGCAAGACAGCTTCCAAATCATTTCCTAAGCTGTTTACAGAATGATAAGCATGCTAAGAATGTGAAACAGTTCATCCTGGACATTTATTTTTAGAGTTATATCATACCCAGCACTTATGGTAGTCTGCCTTTTCCTCTGAAAAACGTTTATTACACCTGGTGCACCATGCCTTGAATTTCCACAAATGTATCTTATTAACAAGAATTTTAGTCTAATCACCTTCTAGTCCATTTCCCATAACAAACATCATTGCCAAGACAATGGTATTTATCCCCTTTATTTTTCTTCCCCTCTATTTTGAAGATTGCAACAGATAATTTCTTGGTTTCTTCTGGCACATGTCTAACCACACCATACATGTTGTTAGAAACTACATCTATAGACTGCATCACGGTTCCTTAAACAATAGCCTTGGTGAGGTTGCAACAAATACCTGCAAAGGATGATAAAGAACTTGACAAGCAGGAGTGACAGAGCTTGCTGCTGCTCCTCTAGTCCATCCGACATCTTCTGGACACATTGCAGCAGCTGGAGCCTCAAGACCTGAAGAATGTTATCGGGAAGCAGCGATATTCCTGGAGGAACGTCATCCACTCTAAACAGAAAGTCATACGTGCCTAATGTTTTTCATTTTGCAAGTGCTGTATTATCAAGATATTTCAGTGTACTTGGGTAATGTCCCAGTAAACCTATATAATGAAGGTTACTGAACTTTAGCAACAGATGGGTCACAAACACTTCCTAACAAGCTACAAGGAAAAATCTGGTAGTAAAAGGTCTGCTTGATCTTCTTTTCCCCAACCAACAAATTACCTTTAAAAAGATCCTTAAAAAAAACACGATAAATAGATTCCTCAGCAAATAATTTCCATGCAAATTACCAAATAGTGACCACTGAAATCCAGTTGGCAAATATCCAGAATCAACTTCATGTCTTTCTGACAGGAGCTACAAGGCAGCAGCAATTCACAGCAAGTTTAAATAAGGAAAAAAATGAAAGATTGGGGTGGGACTCAGTGTCTAAATGCAGGGCAGGGGACTCAGCAATTCAGGCAGCTTTTGATAAATTAGTTTTGACCTATGCTTATTACTTTCTGTATATCATTAACCCAGTAAACAGTTCTGTCTTGCTATCTTTTTTAGCTTTTAGCTAAAATCCTTTAGCTTTTAATCTTTATTTTTACAAGACGACTGTTGTGTTGGGATTAAATACAACAACTCAAGCACATCCTGACTTCATCTTGGTGGGCACTGCTTTTACATATTGCCTGCTACACAAAAAGGCTTCGTAGGGAAATACCAGAGAGATCCAGAAAACAAAAAAGAAACACCACTAAAACCAGCAGCTAAGCTGGTGCTGTGAGCAGCCATATGGAAACCTATCTCAGCAAAGCTCCAGAAATCCTTAGGTGTGTTTTTCAGGATGCAGAGCACTGCTGAAGCTCCTTTTGGCAAGGGTTCATGGACAGCCTCTTCTGCCAGCAGGCTCTCATAGCAAAGCGAGTGCCTTTGGCATCAGTTGCTTGCCCTCCACACGCCCGCTCAGCTCCACACAGGAAAAGCTTTAGGACACAGCTTACACCAGCTTAAAAAATAGCAGATGGCAGGGAGAAAAATTACAATAAACCAAAAAAAGCCAGCTCTAAAGCTCTCTAGCATAATATTTGCATACAAAAATCATGTGCATGAAAAAGCATGGCAAAAACACAACTGCTGAGAAATAGCACTGTGACACTGGCTATTCGAGGGATAGGGGAAACAATGGATCATTTAGCTTTCCAGAGCTGTGAAGAGCAGATTGAATATGGTTTAATAAAACAGCAAGGCAGACACAAATGACAGGAAGCTCCCATGTCCTAAAAATCAAGTGCCAGTCCATGGGCATAGCAAGGACTTGACACCATTCACTCCCTGGCTTCTACATAAGAGAAATTTTGTAGGAGCTAGGAATCCAAAATGAGATATATTAACCACAAAATGGAGAGTAACAGCTATTTCCCATTACAACTGCCAAGAAAGCACCTGGCATCTCTGCTATAGCAGCTCCATGCCTCAAGATGCCAGCAGATCCCTGCCCTCAGGGCCCACGAGCACCACCCCTGGCAAGCTGACAACGAGGAGGGCTGTCACATTTTAAACACTGGAATCACAAATCCAGAAGTAACTTCCCTAAAATGGCCAGCAAGGGCTTTCAGTGCCACTGGGAGCTGCCACGTATGAAGCAAATAGCAGATCCTTCGTGCATCGTGGCCCACAGCATGTGGGCTCTGCAATAGCTCTGAGCCTGCGCTGTTGCACCATAGAAATCCCTGCCTTGTGCAGGAATGGCACAAGAGACCCCAATCTTCTGGGAGTCCTCAAGCTGTACAGGTTATAATGATCACATAAGCAACTTATTTGCACCCAAGAGCAATTTCTTACTTTATCACCACAAAAATCAAGAAGTTGGATTTGCGGATGCATATCGTCAGCTATTGCCTGAGAGGACTAGCTGTGTAAAGCAACCGTTCCCCAAGGAACAAACAAAACCAAACCACACGCTAAGTCAGGTGTTGGCTGAGGTTCCTTCCTGGGTGTTGGTACCTGCTCCCACAGTCATTGACACTTATATTTTTATGTCCTTGTATTGCTTTGAAGGTGGTACACAGTTTTCATCTGCCATTCCAGGCTTTTAAAAGGAAGTTACATTGCTCTTTAAATTGTATTCATCCTATTAGGGCTTAAAACCACTCACTGGGGCTTGCTCCCTCCCCTCCAAAATGCCCATACTTAGAGATACGGGCTGTAGAAAAACAGACGTCACTTTTCAGCATCAAGATCGCGGTAAACATGTAATCAGCATGATTATCATTTTCCCTTCATTTTCATGTGGGTTTGAAGTTGCTGTATAAGAGTACAGCATCTATGGTAGTGCTGATAAGCTTCACTTAAGCTTCTTTGCTTGACTGCAAGCAAACAGAAACCAGAGAAGAACACGATGACACTGTGGAGCCCTTTGTTTTTTCCAGAAGTATTAAAACTAAGTGATAATTTCTTTCTTTCAATGAGGGAAAAGAACCTCCCACCAGCTGGTAAAGGCTTTATCCTTCCCACTGTAAATACTGAAAAGATGTAATAAATGGCTTAGAAAAAGAACATAGGAGTGCATTAATCTGTTGTGCTCAATGCACACAGCTGTCAGCATAGCTATTATTTTGTAGCCTATCCTCACCTTCTGCAGTAAAATCACTGTAAACATCATAGTGAATCACTTCATTTAGAGCTACCTATAACATAAAATGAAAAAACACAATACAACTTGGATCCACTTATTCTCCAAAGCTAAAAATTCCCAAATTCTGTGTTATGGAGCATCTGTCAAATTTCAGATATCTGGAAATTAAAGAAGCAATTTCTTTATCAATTAAATGAAACTACCAATGGAGAGTCCTTCTTTCAGAAAAAAAACAGTAGTTTTGTTAAGTGCAGTGGGGAGGTATATTGAAAATAAGAGAATTCCCAGAAAAAAAATGGAAGATGACAAAATCGTGTATTCTGAAAGGTTGGTTTTGTCCAGACATCTATACAAGCTTTCTTCTTCCTGCACAATAGCTCACCACTTACTGGTTTTTACCCTTCAATGTCAAAAGTCTTCCGGGAATACAGGAGAGCTTTAAAGAATATCAAGATCTGTACTAGGGAAAAAAATATGCTCTAGACAGACTCCTCTTTTCCTTGCTTGAGCCAGTATCATGTATCACTTCCAAAACTGAGGGACAGTTATTGGTTTTAGTAAGAGGAAAGAACTCCAGTAAAAATATTAAAGATTAGGTATGAAGGTATGACACGGTGTGGGCTATAAGGAAAATATTTGATGTGTAACCACATTGTGTATTTAGATACAGACACACATCAATCCCCCTTCTACTAACAGAAGGTGTTGACTAGTTTCAAGCAACTTTGGCCAAGTGAGGCAGTAGCACAAAAATAAAAGATTCCTTTTAGGACTGTGAACGGAGACTGTGTGGCAATATGGAACCACTCAGGAACACTTCATTAAGACAGAGGTCACTGTGTAAACTCCTTTCTTCCCCAACACCCTAAGAAAAGGCCACAGGAAGCCAGGCTTTTGTGGTGCCACACAGATCTACTTGTTCTCCTTCACAAGCTCAGTAAGCTCCACATTGCAAACACCTGCAATAAGAACTAACACAATAACCCGAAGAGATACTATTTTTCACATGCTGCATTATATCCCAAAACCAAATCCAGAAATTTTGTTAACTGAAATATCTATTCTCAAACAGTGCAATATTTAAACCCAGCTGCTGAAGCGCAGGAATTATGTCCTTATCCTTATGTTGTTTTCGTATTTTTCTCTACATCTGTTTCAAAAATGAGTCTAAATCCACATGGGTCTACTCTTCCTGACTAAATCACTAATCCTGTCATTAACCTCAGAAAAAGAGAGGATTTTTACGCTCACAGAAACATTATTTAGCACAACCAATACAGCACTATTGTTTCGCCCAGCTAAGCCTCTTTTTAATTTTTTTTAATCATTTGCTATGTTGCTGCATAGAGAAACAAAGGGAAAAACAATACTCTTTCACTGTTCCATTTCAAAATTAGACTGTATGTTAAAGGACAGCTTTTCCCTGAACTAGTTAAAATATCCATTATGCACACCTGCATTATGGTAGCTGGCCAGAAATATAACAAATCTTAGAACAGACCTTACAAAGAGCACAGAATTAACTGGCAGCATACTAGCATACTAGTAATTATTCTGTATATTTTGCAATAATACAGGCATTGGAAGAAAATTTTAAACACAAATAGCAAAGAAGTTCAGTTTTAAATCCACTGAGATCCAGTTTCAGCATTCTTCATTTCCTTGCAACAGTGGAGGCTATCGCTTACACCTCAAACAGGATCTGATCCAAAGCCCATTAGAGAATTTCCATTGATTTCAACAGGGTTTGGATAGAAGCCATCGTGCAGGGAGAGCCATTCCTTTACTCACTCACCAGCAGCGATAGCAGCTATAAGACTGATGCCAGTTCTCATGATTTGACTTCTGTAACTCTTGTTTTTCTTAAAAGCTTTCAGCTTAAAAGCTTCTCAGCTTTCATCTAAAAGCCTTTAGAAAAAAGTTTCTATTTCTCATAGTTGCAAAAGAAGTCTTGAAAAAACAATCCTTAAAACACAGTAAGCAAATTCAAAATACTAAGTACGGAACTTTGCAAAACAGATTTTCACATCCATCTCATGGCTATTTCAGTACTTAGAATTAGTAACACTGCCAAAGTCAGTGAACTGAACACTTCACAAAGGCAAAGGAGGCACTCACTTCTAAATAACCTATCATTTGTGCATATTTTACCTTTACAAGAGGTGTTCAGTCAAGTCATGCAAACTATTTACACGGCATTCATTTAAACTTAAAACAATGGCTGAATTACAAAACTGTCTATATTCTTCCTGTATCCAATCCTTCTGCTACAGATGCATGTTATAATAATCATTAATATGACTTCATACACTTATTTCAACAACATACAAGAAATGACTATTTCCATCAGCAAGAACAGGTGAATATTGATGCCATAACTTGATAAAATGCAGATATCACTATTTATCAAGTTTCATCACTTCCAGCCCAACTTGACCTTTAAAAGAACAGGGAGTGCCACCCAACAATAAAATCTGTCTTTTGTCTAAAAGCAGCATTGAGGTGAACAAGACTGGGATGTCAGCCAGGTCTGTTTCAGGTATCGAAGATAAACAGGTCTGTAATTCTACATACCTAGTTGGCAGCTTCTCAAAGTCCACATCCAGAAACTGTTCATAACTAGAAACAAAACTATCCAACCAGAGCTTCAGGTAATCTGGATCTTTCTGTAAAAGAAAAAAACACCTTATAGAATACAACACCTGAAATGATCAGCCAACAGCTCTGTAACTATTCATTTCAAAAAATGTTTTAAGTGCTTCAGTCAACAGGACAGCAGTGAATAGACTGATTTTTAGGACTCAAATATAAAAATTTTTGCCCTTTGAAATTCTCAACTATGTTGTGCTGATGTGACATTCTGCCATTGAGTAGATACTGATTAGTTCACGTGTCTACTTACTATTACACCAACACCAAAAATGATTTCTAAACAAGCTTTAATAACCCGGCAGTGTCACTAAATTATTAATTAGATCAGTTTTCTAATGCACAGCAACTGTTCTTCATAGTATGCAACAAGTTGGAACATTTCCTACAGCCTATAAAATTCAATAAGAATCTCAATGACAATCCTAATCACAACATAATTTCTTCAGTTTTACTGATTCACAACAGCAGAAGAGAGAACTTCTTCCAAGAAACAGGCTGCTAGCAGCAGATTAGAGCTGCATGAAGTATATCCAGGCATTACACACAACCTTTAAGTTGTGCACTAGGTATCTATAAAAGAACAACTTCAGTTTAAGATTCCTAATTGTAAAAACACACCCAAAATCTATCAGAATACAGGTTATCTTATGTCACTTCACTTAAACATTACAAAGCATACTGTCAGATCAAAGTTAACATCTTCCTCCACAAGGATGATATAAAGCATCTCAGTCGTGTATGGATACACACCCATGCACTCACACATTCTATACAAGGTTTATAAAATAAACATTTACATACAGTATTATCAATGTCAGACATTTAAAACCTAATTTCTAACTTATAACACTCTCCAAATCTTTCAACCTTTTGCTCAGATTTCTTTCCTCTATTTCCTTCCTTCTTCCCACCCATGCTTTATATGTAGCCACAGATGCCTGCAAATAAGACATTATTTCCTCGCAGTGTTAAGACCAAGGAGCACCATGTGAATAATCCACACACTCTATTCTGGGGTGACATTGCTGATAAAGAACAAATCAAACAAGAATGACATGCACTGCCTTCCTGGTTCAAGGTCGCTGAATAAACTAGAGGCTCCAAGACAAAAAGAAAACAGCAAAAAAGTAAAAAAAAGAAACCCATAATAGGAAGCACTCCAAAAGCCACTCTCCAGGCATCCTTCCATTTTAAGTATAGGAAGCACAAGAGTCCCTTTCTTACTCAGGACCTTACCTCCTCTCCAAAGTAAGCCCTCTAACTCAAGTAAGAAGGGTCAGAGTCACATTGAGAAAATAAACATCACGATCACTGTTAATCATATACAAAAGGCTTTCAGATAAGGTGATAACAGGCACCAAACTACAGCTTATTTACTTCCTTCTCCTTCACTTTTTGTCACTGTTTTCCCCTACTGCTCCTTTTCCCATTCTTCCTTTTTACTCCTAATTTCTCCCAGCTTCATGAATTCATCTTCTTCTCCTTGCCTCTGCTTTTATTTCCCTTTCAAATGTTTTCTTTTTGAAGTCATGACATACTTTTCAATCTCCAGAACAACAGATACTTCAGAAGAATCTAGATTGAAAAGCTTTAACTTTCTTATAATTCATAACAAGTTAGTTTAGCCACATGCAAACCATTTGGCAGGGTATGATTTCAAAAGACTGAGCATAGCTCAGGCTGCACGAGTGTCTGCAGCAAAGTTACTAATAGCCATACAAATATATCTAAGCCTTTGCTTAGCTAACAGCTAGAGTAATGCTCATGAAAGCACAAAAAACTGAATCTATTTGACTTTTTTCCTACTGTTGAAAAAAGCTGCTTTTACTTAATGTGCAAGTTTCCCTTGAAATATAATGTGAATTACTAAAATGACTATTTAAGTATTTTTAAATAAAAATAGTTTGTTGACACAGCTGAGGTTCATCTCTAGTTGCTGACAGTAACCTACTGTAAGAAAACTTTCTTGATCACGTGCCATTAGAAAACCACGCAAATAATATTATCTGACAATGTTGTTTTAACAAAATGTTGAGAAGGGAAGGGAGTAGAGAAGACAAAATTAGATTAAATGCCTGCTTGGTCCTTTTTAATGATAGTCTAAATCTGCTTCAAGCTTAAGATTAAATTAAATCTTTATCATTTAGCTCTGATGCCTTTTCCAAACAGTGCAGACTAGCTTTAAGAGACAACTGCCAGACATAAAACAGGCAAAAAAGTACTATCTAGCTGAAAAACTTTATAAAAGGCTACAAGTTTTTGCTTACTTGCAGTGCACTTACAACTCTACCCACTTGGCCACTAAAACTCCTCTGAGGGAAGAAAACTCAGGAGGCAGTTCTTGCTTTCTAAACACATAAACAATTTAGGGCGAGGGCGGTAGAAAGAAAAAACATGAACTACAGTATTTTATTACCTTTAGCATACTCATTAACCAAGTTGTCTTCCAGCTCAACTCCTGCCAGAACACTGATTATATATAATTCCAAGTTCTTAAAATAATCATCTTCAATATAAAAATGCCAGGTACACTACTGATATGTGTCAGCAAAAAATAGTTAATGTATTTGACTCATTCCAAATCACATCTAAAGATTTCTATCCAACAGCATTAACTCAACATCACCTGCATTAACTCAACATCACCTCAAAAAGCAAAGTCAGAAAGTCAACTAGATGACTCAGCAAATGAATCTATACAAGAAATGTGTTATGAACCATCCATAAGAGTATGCCACCTTTATAGAAATTAACATTAATGAAGACCTATAATCTAGAAGTACATCATTCCATTAAAAAAGTAACCCAATACTAAACAGAGTTTTGTACAAGTGCAAATACAGAAGCTATTTCAAGGATGTTGAAAGGGA
>JAVCKT010015638.1:3398-17921 GCA_032273925.1 Rhynchotus rufescens
TCATTTACTTCTTCCCTCCGCCCCCCTCCCCCAATCGGATGGAAGACAGTTTTTTTTTCCTCCTTTCACTAATTAATAACAAAAGAAATGACAGATTCATTCCACTACTTCTCTCATATAGAGCACTAGCTTTTATCTTGCATAAATTCAATTCATTTTGGTGATTAAATGAACAGGGAGACTAAAGAGATAACTACTTTATCATAACCTACTGTGAAAATAGTAGCTTTTCAAAATTCCTCCTCTGCTCTAGCCTCACACTTTTCACAATGTTGTGATGATTAATGACAATAAATCTGGGGTATCTTTGATGAAATATACTTAGGAGTCAAAAAGACATTGACTGTGATATCATGAGACAACTTAATCATTGTGTCTTGGGCAGAAAAAAGCAAGGAGCCTTGGTCTGAGCTGATGGCAAAAGCTCCCCTGATGGAACAATTTGCCTTTCCTCATATTTCTGTTAGGTACATACATATATGCATAGAAGTGTCCAAAGGCAGAGGGGGAAGATTCGTTCTGGTAATGAAGAAATGGCAGCAATATATTCTGTGTTGTATTAAAATATTTTATAGTAGCCAGATCAAAGAAAAGATCTCAATAACAACAGACAAACCATTTCCCTTGACTGTGCAGAAGAAAAGAAAAAGTAAAAACAAAAAGAGGAAGAGAAAAAGCCACAGAAACAATAAAAGTAGAAGAGAAGAAGAAAGCATCTAAAGCGGAGCGTGATTTTTATCATATGGGCATGCAGGAGTTGGCTGGCATAACCAAGTGTCAGGAGCTGAAGATCCAAAACTCAGCGCTACAAACTCCTCTCTGCTGTGATGCAGCGATTACCATCCTTCCTAAGGAGAGCAAAGTCACAGTGCACAAGTGCCACTCCAGGCTATGAACACTTGACACAAGGCATTAATCATTCTTCCTCCATAAAAGCAGCTAGCCTAGTGTTGCTCTCTGTTCAAGGAGTGGATTCCTTTTGAATTCAATGAGCCCTGCGTCTTGCTAATAAAGAGTGAAAGCTTGTCCAAGGTTCCACTTTGAAGGCGTTTTGCTGCAGCTTTCCTGTCATAATGCATTCATTGCTATCAGACTCAAAGTCCTTGGCTCCTCGAACAGCTCCAAGAGGACACAGAGATGCACAAGTCACCCCCGAGGCTCACACAGCTCAGCCTCCAGCCTTCAGCAGACTCCATTAATCATTGCCCTGGGGAAGGAAGGAAACCACCCAGGCAAGAGCACAAAGCTCTTGTGGGGGGAAATGCCTTCCTGATTCCTGTGGTGACCACTGCGTGCCCTGAAGCATAAGATTTGATTACCTTACTCCAGAACATAAAACTTCTAATGCTATTAGAAAGCCTTCAAGTTATTAGGCATTTTCTTGAGCTCCAACTACCAGGTCTAGTTTGACAACCTCCTATAGAACAGGCCATGTGCCTGGTATTTCTTTGTACTAATCACCCAGCCATTAATATCATCACATAAGCCCTGTTCACAACCAAATGTCCATTTCCAAGAGGCCAAGGGCCACCCGATTTTACCTTTTACAATGGGAAGAAAGGCTCATTCTTGAACTTGTGACTAATAGGACAACTTGTATGTAGGACAGGTCTATTTCTGCAATTCCTGGTAGCAGCTGCACACCTGCACCAGCTAGCGAATCCACATCTTCTCTTTAGCAAGTGCATCTTGAGGGGAAATATCTGTCAGCTGTGTAAACTAGGTCAGCAGCCTGGCCGTTTCACCCAGAGGCTTCCTTGGCTCCTTGTTGTGCATCTGCCAGTTAGCTCAGGGACTCAAATAGAAAAATGTCCTGTGAAGTAACCATAGTTAGGAGAATCTCAGGTCTGAGTTATTCTGGCAGGAACAGAAAGAGAAAGAACACAAAATGAAGCCAGATAGGTTACTGCTGGATAGGCCTGTAATCCCTTTATGTAAAACTGATAGGCAAATTCTGCACCTCTTTGCAAACACCATACCTTCAGTTGCCTGCTTCGCTCTGAAACTACATAGAGGAACACATCATCCCAGGTTGTCTAAGGGAAAGGTAAATTTTTCTTTAGCTCCATTTTCTGGAGATTATCCAGCTGTGAAGAGTTCTTCCCTTTCCACAGAAGACAGAAAATGTTTTGCTTTTAAGAGTCATTGATACCCAGAAATTTGTTGGAAATGGGTTCTAGTTATCTGGAGCCCCTGGGCCTGATCTGACCTGGCAATATCACCTGCCAAATTCCTGCTGTCCTTCACAAAGTCAGGATTCCATCCCTTGGCCCTGTACCAGCTTGTGGTTCTGCAGTTTCTCTAGAGTAAAATCTGGTACTCTCAGAAAGCTTTGCACTAGAATTAACATTTAGGCATTTTCCAACAATATGCTGGGAGGCTTCACAAAAGGAGACTTCACAAGCAGTACAGTTAAGTGGATTCTACCCAGTAGTGTCTGGCCAATCTATACAGAGGCCTGGCAAGTGGCACCCCTTGCACTGACGGAGCAGAGCAGAGGAACTCTTGGCTGGTGTGCAGAAGTATGGGGCATCCTCCTCCTAGGATAAGTAAAGTACATCTTAGATGTGTAGGCATCTAATTTGCAGCCGACACAAAAAGACCAAGAGAAGACAATGATCTCTGTCATATCACATAGTAAAAATCTTGTCATCAAACTCCTATTCAAGTCAGCTAATGAGAAAACATAAAAACGATTGGTCTTCCCAGAAAGAATAAACATATGCCTTATATTTCAAATTGTGTTGGAAGGTGTCAATATATAAATATGTATAAAATAATAAATGCGTAGAGGAATATATTAGCTCAATTTAAACATTTCATTATTTAATAATAAAAAGAAGTATAAAAAAAGAACTAAAAATGATCTGTATTGCATGATTAATACAATATTGGTAAGAAAAGCTTGACGTGGTCTGTTTCAAGAAGTGACTAATTAGAATTGAGTGAGATTTGTTCTTCTGCTTGGTGTCTTTTCCTGAGCTGTTCTTTGATGGAAAACAAATCATGACTGATGTGAGGTGCATGTTCAAATAAGGACAAGAACTGAAAATGAAATCAAATCAGAAGAGCAAATTTTGCCAAATTTTGAGGTTAATGTTACCTTACCAGTTACCAACCAGGTAGTTGCCTACCAGGGTAGAAACCCTGTTTTTGAAGGGTTTCTACCTGAAAAGAGTTTTCACTCATGATTTATGTAATGAAAGAGATAAATTGAACTACAAAATTTATACCTAGGATTTTAACCCGTTTGCTTTCAAAATATAGGAGAATTTAAATCAAGACTTTTGTTTTGACACAGCAAATTGGAATGACTCCATGCCTTTGCAATGAAGATACAAGATACCTTTGAATCAATACAGACCACAAATTTTACCGTGCAATTTGACACTGCCTAATCTCTCCAGTCTTTAGAGAGATCATTCTGAATCCTTTAGGCCTGAACCTACTATCACTAGACTCAGGGACAGAAATACATCTTTCAAAACAATACAGAGTCATATTCCTAGTTAAAACTCTATGCAACTTGGATAAACAAAGTTAATAAGACAAGTCTCTGCTGTTCACTACATGGAGCTGTTCACACATAGTATTTTTTTAGCTAAACGAAAGAGGTGATTTTCTTTTTCTGACAATTTTTTTTTCTCACACCATCCTATTTAAGTACTTTCCATATTAAACTGAGGTGATCTGTGGTCTAATATTTGCAGAGATAAAAAAGAAAAGGAAGTCTAGTGAAAGGAAAATTAGAAGTGTCTTATCTACATATAATAATTTTTTTCCTTAATTCAGTAAAGACAGTGTAGGATAAATAGGGAAACAATGGTAGCATTTTAAAGTAAGCACCTTACAAAAGTTCTGTGACTTGAATTCGCTGCTTTACATATAAAGTCAGCCAACTGATTTTTAAAAGCATGTTTACTGAGGATTAACATTCATGTAAACGTTGTATACTGCTTAAGCCTCAGCAAATCTGTTTTTAATGATCAACTGGCATGCAATTAGCCAAGAATAATGAACCTTTAAAATCTACATTAAATGTGTATTGGAGACATTTGTCTCAAGCTGTCACTGAAGTATTTCTTAGCTAATGGCATCAACATTTTTATTCAGAAATATAGAAATGATCACATGCTCTTATTTTTATTGCCTCTCACTGAGGAAAGCCTTATTGGGGTAATTAAGTATGTCATCTTAGATTAATGACCTCTGTTTCTTGGAAGCTGAAAATACATTCCTCCTAACATTTGTATGGGGAGGAATTCATTAAAACCCCTAAGCATTGTCTCCTCCTAATGTCAGCATCCTAATGACTTCTTAAAATTAACATTAAAGTTTGAGAAGAAAAGCATTAATTAAAACAACTCTGTTCCCATACATTTTTTTTCACTGTAGTTGCTCAATAGAATTTTTTCAGGTGACTTGTGGGTCGGAAAGAGCTGTCTGTCACTGAAATGTAGTCACTTCTCCAGAAGAATTTAAGGTCATTTTTCGCTAGCAAAACTGACCATTAATTTCCTACCATGAGAAACTGCTGAATAACTTATCCAGTGAACTATTATATCTGCTAGTAGGTGCTGCCTGGTTTGTGTCAAGCTGTAGGAAACTCTCCGTGGCTTCTGTTCGGCACATTCTCCTGGTCTCTCTACCATGTATCTACAGTTTCTAGTGCATGGAGAATCATTCTTTATAGAAGCAGGGCACTTGCCCTCATATAATTGCAAATATATTTGCAAATCAGTCCTTATGCTGCATCTCTCAGAAAAGACATGTGATCAGAGTGCTTGGGTATGTTTAGCTGTTTGCGAAAGCACACTGTCTTAACTCAAGCTAGAGGTAGTAATTACCACTGTGGGCCCAGAATCAGGAGTTATATTTATTTATTTGCTACTTGTACTTGACTGATTGTATAAAAAGAACAAATTAAAATAATTAAAGCCTAATAACTCTTTACCTCCTGTTTTCTTTTTCCTAAATTATATCTTGTGTCTGTGGATGTTACATCTCACACAACAAATTAAAAATCAGAAAAATATCATCATTGTGGAATTTTTTTAGGCAAAAAAGCTTCTGGTTGCACATCAAGAAGTAAACACAAAATGCAAACAGTTACTGCAGCTATCTGTGCTATCTAGTGTTTTTTTTTCTTCATCTTTTTATGAGGTTGTAGGCCTTTGCTTCCTGAGAAACAATACAAGTCTTGGATTACTGAACAGGAAACCCTAATATTTCAGGAGAATTATTATTTCAACTGTTCTTTTGTACTTCCTCTCTAGACAATCTAAAAATTTTAGCAATATTTTCTCCCAGAAAGACTTCAGGAGTTTGTTTTTAATAAAGAAATCGTTTTCTGCAGCTCTTGTTCTTGCACTTAAAATAAACTTCCTTATGATGAGAATAAACAAATAAGTAAAAGCAAGTCTTTTTGCCACCTGTCTGAATGAATCCTTTCAGAATTCATCATTCTGGTGGTGGTCCCCATTACAGCATAAGGCAACTACTTTGCAATTTGGATTTATATAAACTCAAGTGATAGAAATTTGATTATTGACAAGTATATTTATAGATACAAAACTGCCGCACAGAAGTCAAGGAGAATGCAATCTGCTGTGGCTCTCCAGCTAAGGGCAAGATAATGCAGGGAGACCGATTCAGAGATTTTAATTTAGGTTTCTAATTTTGCTGATATTATTCTGATCATCCTCCTGCCTTTTTTCCTCACAGTAATCTCACCAGAATCCACTTTTTTGTGTGTGTCTGTCATTATCAAGTATGGAATATATAGGTTTGGAGAGGAAGTGGGAGATTGCTCTTAGACCAAAAAGAAAGTCTAAGTTTTAGAAAGAAAATGAGTCTCCTACTCTCCAGCTGGCACCAGCAGTGTGCCAATGAGCTCTGCTTCCCATTCAGGGTGCAGTGAGAAATACTATTTGTTGTGGAATTATGCCAAATACGCAAGGAGGAGAATTATCACAAGCTGGGGAATAAAATAATGAAATAACCCAGACCACTGAGCCTTCAATATCCTTAAGATTACTTTCTGCAGGAGAAAAATTGAAGATGCATAAGGCCTCTTCCACTGCTGCTGTCTCTCTCCTCCTTTGTGTGCAAAGAGGAAGCTACTCCTTGTAGTGCTTTCAGTTGCAAGACTGAGCTAAAAGAGAAAACTTCCTCATGTAAGTGGCATCATGGTTGGTTTCAGAGCTTAAAATATTCTGCATTAAAATAAAAAAAAAAACAGGATTAATTTCGTAACACAAAGTTGCTGTGGAGGGATATGCTGAGATTGGGAACTGTGCTTATGAAGTAGCCTCACATTCCTGTGCATCTCTGGCACGCCATAAACCCTGCCCAGACCGCTGCCTCCAGCTAAGCAATGCATTTTTATCGAAGAGACCCTTAAGTATGACTGCAATTGTGGGTTGTTGTTTTGAAGTGAGCTTGGACACAGGCCACATCCATTCACAAGGCAAAAGAGAGACAAAGTCCTCTCTCTTAGCTCCTTGAGAGAGAGGCGAAGCGCGGGAGAAGGCAAAACCTTAGAGCTGTCATGGACAAGTAGGCAGTACGGAGGCAAGTCTGCTGTAAAACTGTTTCTTTTCAGTAGCTGAATGAAACTGTAAGATAAGACTGAGAAAAATAAACCTCTTAAACTTCTCAAGAGCTGGGGAAGGGGGTTTGTTTTACACAGAAGGCTTTGCCAGCACAGTGAGAATCCAAAAGAACTTAGTGTCCCAGTTTGGACTGAAAATGGCCATTATAAACAACTGGAGGGTGCTGATAGCATATTGCACTACATGTATTCTCCATGATAACCCTGCATTGCTCATTTTAAAAGAAGAAAAACATTTCCTGCCTGGATACATAACAGACGAGGGCAAATGTTCTGGAATGACCTGAGACAAAGGCAGGGTTTTTGTTTTGTTTTATTTTGTTTTAATGAGACTCAGAGAATAATAATGGTTCAGCATACCAGCAAATAGACCAGTTGTGCCTTTGCCCTAGTTCTCAGAAAGAAGCAAAACAATATCCCTAGACTCCTGACATTTTTTTTGCCCTGTATTCACCTCAGATAGTACTGAGGAAGCCTGATAATACTGGGAGGACAGCACTTCTGGAATTTGAGATCAGAAGGCTTTCAGGTCTCCAGATTTCCTCTTACTGTTGAGAAAGATTCAGTTGCCATTTCTCAAGATGCTTCTCCATCGAATAGCTGCAGCTGTAGTAGTGATAGGAATGACTGTAGTCTTAGAGCTAACCTATTTACAACATAATCACTGAAAAAAAAAAAAAGTAAAGATAGGCCTTACACTTATAATGTTCACTCTAATATTTTTAAATTATTTTGAGTAGGAAATTTTAATTAATAAATGTGTGAAAATGCAATATTTGCTCAGTTAAAATATTTTAATATATCTTGAATAACATGCTATCTCCCCAAAGTCATCACTAGAGAAAGTCAAGATTTGGAGAATCTATTCGCTTGATTTTCCTGCCACAAGTAAAAGGCTGGTTTTGAACTTTCACTAACGCTTTATTATTTTTGCCCAGGTGCCTTGCAGACAGCTCTAACACCACTGTTAACGAGAATAAGATCCAGGATCAATGTTTTGATTACCTTCAAAAACAATTTCTTGTGTAACAGAGTAATATGTACAAAAGTATTCATCCCCTGCCTCTCAAACCAATCTTACATGTCATATAATATCAACAGTCACAAACTTTTTCCACTTTCCTCAGCTTTTAGTTCCAAAGAGGAAAAAAGTAAGAGACACAGCATTAATGTTAGCATGAGTGAGATTTCATCTCACTGTCACACCTCTTTTCATCTGTCATACTCAAGTGTTGCTCAGGACTGTTCAGGGATAGTACTCAACTTACCTAACTACCCCAAAGTTAATTCAATTACCTTAATTTCTTCTGTAGTTCAAAGAGAAAAACCTTTATGTCAAGATATGAACTTTTTCGTATTAAGATCAGTGAACTGCATTATCTTCCATTGATTAAAGAATTATCCAAGATTGATAGCTCAGACTAGAAATTAACTGTCAGATAGCAATGGTTATATTAAATGAATATGAATTCTAGTGACAGAAGCTGGGGTCCCCAAGCACACAGGTATTGAAAGAGAATAGTTCTAGAAGTGATGGTTTCAGGTAGAGAGACAAAAAGTGGAACCAGAGATTCTTATTGAAGAAATTGGAAAGATCTCTAGGACTAATGAGATGAGGTTAAGATGAGCAGAAATTTCCTTAAAGACTTTTTTTCGCAGTGTACGTAGGTAAAAGTCCATCTGGTCCAGTCACTTACATAGTTATAGTCACCTGCATTTAATGAAGACAAAATGCAGAAAGACATCTCAAAAAAATCTGGAACATCAAAAAATTAAAAAAGATTTTTCTATTTTCTACAAACACAACGCACCAAGGCAGATTTAAATTAAAGAGCAGCATATATATACATATATATATATATATGAGAACAAAATGGATAAAAAACACACTTAGGATAATTAGTAAGACACTGCTGTGGGAGCCGGACAGCAGCATGGCTTTGTAGGGGTGTGCCCGAGCTCTCAGCTTCATGCATGATTCTAGGAGATACACGGAGAACCCTCAGTTCAAGAGGGAGTTAACAGAAACAGAAGATGCTAGGATTTTGTATGAAGTACTCCGGGACCACTTATTTACATAATTCTTGAGGCCCTGTTTGATATTAACACAACACACATCACTGCTGAAACCAGATTTCTTACAACAGTTAAAAGACTGAAAACAGAACACTCTCCACCCTTTATCCATCTTTCCACACTAACTACTTTTTGGGATAAATGAAGATTTTGCTAACTTAAATATATGAATGAATGGCTAAGAGAAATATCCTACCAACATCAACAGGTACTTCAGTTTTCAACTTAAATCCAAAGTCAGTCTTCCAATACAGAAAAAATCTTGACGCTTCCACAACAATATTCCTATTTTCCTTTTCCACAACACTATACCTATTTTTAGGTAGGAGATAACTCTTTGAAAAAAGAGTGTTAAACTGGAAATAGTAGTAAACATTTCACTACAAGAGCCCACCCAACAGTAATATAAGAAGGACACGGAAAGAATGCTATTCATGACATCAGCTATCACTTTCTTAAAGAGCTTAACATTTTTTCCATAAGGTGCTTTTATCATCTTACCAATGCTATAAAAATATGTTGTTGTATCCCTAAATGTTGGTTAGAGTATGCAGCCAAAAAGGTATCAAAGCACTGTCACCTTAAACAGAACTTGCTGGTGCAAGCAAGAAGTTTTTAGAATTAGAAAGTGTTGTAGAATCAGGCTCTATATTAATAGTTACCTAGTGGTATGCTCTCTGTTTATAACTTTATGCTCAACTTAGAATAAATAATATAAATAATATTAATAATATTAATGAGGAATGATTTTCAGTATGGGAACACTGTGCGGAAGCGTTTATTCTGTGTTCATATCTCATTAACAGAATTCCTTCAGTTTGGTCCTGTAGACATTTTGCCCTTCAAGTGACCACTTAAAGGGAAGAGACATTAGAAAGAATTACACATTCTCTCTTGTTATTTGTTTTTGTTTTCCAAAAGAAAATAAAATGTGTTTTGACATGGAACTCAACCCAGCCAAAAATACTAGTTTGCTAAAAGTCACAGGTCAAAGTAAAATTAATCCATTAAGGGAACAGAAGTGGCAGAGCTGGGGTTAAGAACAGATATAGGGCGAGCCTAAAGCACAGGATAGACGTAGAATGTATGGGACAAATCAGACATTAGATTCAAGAGCAGAGTTAAGTTCTTGAAGGATATGTATTAAAAAAAAAAAATAGTTTTTAGGCCTGTATTCAAAAGCTTAGATCTCCAGATCAGTTTGTACCACACCATAACAGAACTCAGCACCTAAGACCTTCACTCTAACACTTGCAGCTGCCTAGAGCGGGTCAAATGGATAGACTAATCATTGGTGCTTGCTTTCCTCCAGCTTCTAGTCAACTTTCAAAAAAGCTTGCACAAACTTTGCACATACTTTACACAAACATTGAATAAAACACAGAAACAGACCTGCAACCTGCTAGCCTATTGTCTCATGCTTCCCCTCTCTATCTTGCTAGACCAGTGAGTGTTGAATTCCTTATTTTGTAGTGTTTCCTATTTAGCAGAAAATGTGGGAAATAGATTTTTTCAAAAGCCATAGGAATATGGAGTTTTTCAAGGACATCTGAACCTGGATGTCCAACAGACTGAGTGACTCTACTATTAGATTAACTAACTTCTTGATGATTAGATAAGGCAGGAAGAAGCCCTCCTTAAGGGACCCCCAATGCATAAGACATTGCTAAAAATCGAAACTGGGCACTACACACATCATCATTTAGCACTAGCTGGAGTTCAAAATCCTGACATTCAGAGATGCTTGACTTGAAAGACTTTTAATTAGCTTTGTTTGTTTTTGTAAACAGTGATCTCTACTCAGAAGTCCACAAAGCAACAGCACAGCGCTTTTAGTCCATTCACACCCATTCACCACAGGAACAGAACAATATTTAGTTACTTTTATAAAGCTCTTTTTATATCCTGTCTTTTTTCAGCTGGGGCGCAATGACAGGGAAACAATTTCAGACAGTACAGTACATATGCCTCAGAGCAGTCTGCATGTACTCAGAATATCTGCTTTGCGCAGCTCACATGGCCTCAGAAAGACCAAAAGCCAGTAAGCAACAAGAGGCCAGACCCTGCCTACCTGACTTCTTCCACTGGGCAATGCATTCCAATCAAGCAGAATACACCCACAGTCAGGACCAAATTTTGACAGTCATATTTGCTGCCAAGAGTATCATTAGCTTTAACAGCTACTGGATAACCTGGAAGATTTCAGTCTTGGGGAAACACCAAGAACCATTAATGCTGTGTCTCTTAAGTATTCTGGGTAATTTTTTAGGAAAAGGAAGCAGAGGATATCGAAATTTCCTTTGTTTTAGTTTTCAAGTATGAAAACAAATTAATTAACTTTCACTTTCCCAACAAAATGGATTTTCTTTAGTATTTTTTCATATATAATCATATATTTGCTTCACTTTTTCCCTCAGGAGACTCCTTTCTATCTCAAAGTCACTCTTGTGACTTGGATGCATTATATTCAACTATTTCCGTGATGGTATCTGTTTTCCTTTGAGAACTACTGTGTCCATGCTAAAGCATATTGGTAAAAGAAACATCCCAGTTAAACTGCAGTTAGGAACTTAGAAAATCCTGTAAGAGTCACAGTTTAACATCATTCCTATATCTCACACTGCTCAGGTATGCATCCACGTTTTTGCCAATAACCAACTCTGTATAGGCCTATGTGGTGCTTTTCCATTTGCCTGCATTTATACTGCTTCAAACAAGTGCAAACACAAAAGATTTTAAGGCAGCTCAGGGTAGAGAGAAGAAAAGGAAACAAAGACTTCACATTGAAAATCTGTTAAGAAATTAGCAAAAATATTAAAATATTTTGACCTTCAATGAAAGCAGAAATATTATTATATCATAAGTAAATTATACTGGGTGAGCTTCATACTCCTATTTCCCTCTGTAAATTTAATAGTCTGGCTAAATCCCATCTTTCAGGTAACATCACAGCCACCTAACTTGGAAAGAAGATCTCGCTTATTACTGGAGTCAGAAAGCATACAAGAGTGTGCCCTTGAGTGAGAAGATTTGAACAGAACGATTCAACTATACCTCTGTGCTCAAAACTAATTTATTTTGTTTCTTGGCATTCTGCCTTTCCATAACTAAGATGGCTGTGTATCTAGATAGATGGAAATATTGATAGATATAGAATAAATAGATTTCTACCAAATATAGATATTTCCTCATGTAGTGTTGCTTTTGAAAGACAGATATCTGTACAAAGACTAGTTACCATAGAATAAGCAAAATTTGAAATCTGCAGCTATTATATTGATGAGAATGTAAAGAAACAAACACTGCCTATACATCTGTGGTTCTAGCCACATCTGGCTGATGGTGTTGAAATTAGCAATGGTGCTGAAAGCTTGATGCGTGGTCCTGTGGTAGCAGGAGGAAGCTAAATGCTATTTGCCATGGAAGTAACAGACTTGATGGTCTTCACAGTTCCCCAGGTGATATCTTACCATGGAAACGCTTCTCTGACCAACAACCACATGCAATTCTCCCTAGCACACTACACTGTGGAGCCCTGTTTGCAACCTTTGCGTGGGATATGCTAATTTGAACAGCATGCTACATTACTAAGTTTGTACTGCTTTCAGTCTAGAACTGGCTGGCCAGCTTGGAGAGCAAAAACAGTTATTCAAGTCTACCTGCACCCATTCTAGATACCATACATACATACATACCAGGACTTTCTTGGAAATTTTATGTAGACAACACCCAAAGTGATGTAGGATTCATTACGTGAGAAGAAGACAGAAATTAATATAATATCTAATTCCCTAGGCCTGTCGGAAGTAGTTCTTCTCTTGTCTCTTTAATTCGACTTTTAAAAATGCAATTTTTATTGGGAAATATGACTACAGCTAGACACCTGCCAAGTACTGACTCACATCTGTGTACAAGATGTTCCTAGATCTATGTGCATGTATTTGTATCTATTTGCAGAACATATCTCATAAGCTGCTTTCTTTATGTACGGAAGAAGAAAGAGCTAGAGGGACAGGTCCTGTGTTTTCTGCTTTTCCCATTCTCTCTGTACTCATCTTTCTGCTCCTGAGGCCTTTTGATAGAATTGCTCAGTGTGTATCAGAAGCATTTGTAGACTCACAGGTGCCATTAAATGATAAAGCAAATCTTCAGTCCTTGTTTTTGATAAGGTGATGATAACTAATTAGCTATGAATACATGATGTCTTAATAACAACCTGTCTAAAATGTCTTAGTTCCCATTCTTGAGTTACCGGATTAGAGCATTTTTCCAGTGATGCAAAGGTGCAAACATAATATCACCCATAGTGTCATCATTGCTGACACTGCCCTCCGGCACAGTATGACATGTGAAATTAGTCTGGGCTGTTTCCTATCTGGGTAGGGGTGTGGGTGTACATATTTATTACATATTTATACAGAAAACAGAAAGAGAGAAGGAGAAAGCTTTCTATCTACATTCAGCAAGGTTCTTGAGGAAGCTTGGTGGTTAATAGACACTAAATATTATTCATATATGATTGCTTAGACAGACCTTGTCCTTCGAATGTGCTTCAATCTACTGTCAGAGCCCTGAGAGCACCTGGGGGATGCCCTAAGGGGGAAGAGGCAGATTACCAGGGATCACTGCCTGGTTACAGACTGACCAGGGCAATCAGTACACTCAGAACCCTAACTCCTACCATTAATATGAGTCAAGTAAACACTTCTTAAATGTTAAATCATTCTGGTAGCATTAAACTGTTCTTTCAGTAACTTATTCAGACTAGGGATATATTCACCTGGAAGATAAAGGTGCAGTTATCTAAATCAGCATGGATGCAGCATAGCCAAACTCTCTCAGTGAGTATTTGTTTATGATATTTAGAGTTTTCAAATGATTCAAAGGACTGAACATTGAAAGCAGGGAAGAATTGGAACACTGAAAGGAGAGAAGAATGGAAAATTCAGGGAAAACAAAATCTGATGCCTCTTGAAGGAAAACCTGAGACTTTGGCTGTTATTTCATCCACCTATGCCATTTGGCAGAAGGCTCCACAGCACAGCACACACACCATCTTCAGAGCTCCTCTACATTGCTTTCAAAGTGTTGAGCACAGAGAGGATTCCCTGCTTCCTACTACCACAGACATCTTTAGACCAACTTATTTCATTAGCAGAGAAATAGAATGAAAAACCAAAAGAAGTCTTTGCTGCTACAGAGCAAAACATAGTTCCAATAAGATAATTATATCTGCAACTATATATTGTTAAAAAAACATTTGCAGATTTTATTCCACATTCTTGGCCATGAGCTACATGACCTAGAGGACGTCTCATTACCTGCTGGAATGGGACTTCTTCCACTTACTGTATGAGTTATATGGTGCCACTGAGCAACAAGCAGATTGTTCCCCACCAGCTGCCCAGCCTTCAGCATTGCCTCCAAAGGCAGTTCCAGTGTGTTCTCTGGAACTGCTGCCGTGTGTCTTGGAGATAAAAAAAGAACAGCCTATCTGACTCACTGGGCTCATATTCTGTCCATTCTGCCAAGACTGTGTTCAGTGTCTGGGAAGCTGATATAGTAAATTTCTGCCCATATTGGTAATGGCAATGATTCATTGAAGCATTTTGAACTACGTTAGGATCATGTAACAGGATTAGGATTTCTCTACCTGGCAAGAGAAATGGGGATTTAAACTATTATAAATTATCCATGAAATCTCTCTTCTGCCTTTGCTTTCCTTTCCATATTTAGTTGGATTTCTGTTCTCCAACATCTTCCTTTCCTTTCCTTTCCTTTCCTTTCCTTTCCTTTCCTTTCCTTTCCTTTCCTTTCCTTTCCTTTCCTTTCCT